>SJYA01006644.1:0-12292 GCA_006410615.1 Neotragus moschatus
GCAGGCACCTGCTGGAGACGCCGGGACAGTACCTAGTGTACAATGGTGACCTGGTGGAATACGAGGCGGACCACATGGCCCAGCTCCAGCGGGTGCACGGCTTTCTCATGAACGATTGTTTGCTGGTGGCCACCTGGCTGCCACAGCGGCGGGGAATGTATCGCTACAACGCCCTCTATCCCCTGGATGGTTTGGCTGTGGTCAATGTCAAGGACAACCCACCCATGAAGGACATGTTCAAGCTGTTAATGTTTCCCGAGAGCCGTATTTTTCAGGCAGAAAATGCAAAAATCAAACGGGAGTGGCTGGAAGTGCTGGAGGAAACCAAGAGGGCCCTCAGTGAAAAAAGACGCAGGGAACAGGAGGAGGCAGCGGCCCCTCGAGGGCCACCCCAAGTAACCCCCAAGGCCAGTAACCCGTTTGAGGACGAAGACGACGACGAACCAGCTGTTCCCGAGATAGAAGAAGAGAAGGTGGACCTCTCAATGGAATGGATCCAAGAATTGCCTGAAGACCTGGATGTCTGTATTGCCCAGAGGGACTTTGAAGGTGCTGTTGACCTCCTGGATAAATTGAACCATTACCTAGAAGACAAGCCCAGCCCACCTCCTGTAAAAGAACTAAGGGCGAGAGTGGATGAGCGTGTCCGCCAGCTCACCGAGGTACTAGTCTTTGAGCTCTCCCCGGATCGGTCCCTGAGAGGTGGTCCCAAGGCGACTCGCAGGGCAGTTTCTCAACTAATCCGGCTTGGCCAGTGCACGAAGGCTTGTGAGCTGTTTTTGAGAAACAGGGCGGCAGCTGTGCACGCTGCAATACGCCAGCTTCGCATTGAAGGGGCCACCTTACTCTACATTCATAAGCTGTGCCACGTCTTCTTCACCAGTCTTCTGGAGACGGCCAGGGAATTTGAGACCGACTTTGCAGGCACCGACAGCGGCTGCTACTCTGCCTTTGTCGTCTGGGCGAGGTCAGCCATGGGCATGTTCGTGGATGCTTTCAGCAAGCAGGTGTTCGACAGTAAGGAGAGCCTCTCCACGGCAGCCGAGTGCGTCAGAGTGGCGAAGGAGCATTGTCAGCAGCTGGGCGACATCGGACTCGACCTCACGTTCATCGTCCACGCCCTTCTGGTGAAGGACATTCAAGGAGCCTTGCATAGTTACAAAGAAATCATCATCGAAGCCACTAAGCATCGCAACTCCGAGGAGATGTGGAGGAGGATGAACTTGATGACCCCAGAGGCCCTGGGGAAACTCAAAGAGGAAATGAAGAGCTGTGGGGTGAGTAACTTTGAGCAATACACGGGGGATGACTGCTGGGTGAACCTGAGTTACACGGTGGTTGCCTTCACCAAGCAGACCATGGGCTTCTTAGAAGAGGCACTGAAGCTGTATTTCCCAGAGCTGCACATGGTGCTTTTGGAGAGCCTGGTGGAGATCATTCTGGTTGCTGTTCAGCATGTGGATTACAGCCTTCGGTGTGAACAAGATCCAGAGAAGAAGGCTTTTATCAGACAGAACGCATCCTTTCTGTATGAAACAGTCCTCCCTGTGGTGGAAAAAAGGTTTGAGGAGGGTGTGGGGAAACCTGCCAAGCAACTCCAGGACCTGAGAAATGCCTCCAGACTGATTCGAGTGAATCCCGAAAGTACAACGTCAGTGGTCTGACACCTGGACCTGTTATGGGTAGCCGTATAGATTGTTTATATATTATTTATATTTATATTAAGTTGTATTAGCATATTCTTTATACTCTCAAACACATCCTCAAAATAAACGATGCTCTCTCAGATAGAAATGCAAAATCAAAAGAAAGAAAAAAAAATGTTAAGCCCATACAACAAAAACAGTGGAATTACTAAAATAACTAATATGCCTTCCTTTTAAGTTATGCTAACTCTAGTGAATATATTGTCACAGTATAGCGTTTCAGCTTATCCTTTGACTCAATACACTTGCTCACAGTATAGATTATGCGGCGCAGATAGAACAATATCTGTAAATACACAGAGTATGTGGCGAAAATCTGCCAGTTCACTGAAATGTTAGGTTTCTGAAAGGATACAGTGCCATATAAAACACCCTGCTTCATATTCTTCTGGACCGTAAAATGTGTTTGAACAATTTGGGGCAGAGGAAGGAGTTGAGAAAATTGGCTTTAGGGTAAACTTTGGTCAACAGAATTCCTTCATGAAAGTAGCTAGTGTGTCGAGTCTAATACTCCAGTCCTTATAGTTCACAAGAAGAAGCTTTTGTAAACAGTTTAGCAAGCATTTGCAACCTGATTTAAATGGTTCATTAGTTGTAGCTGCTAGTTAGCAGCTTGATCACACTTGATTTGGGTGCATTTACTTGAAAATCTAAAGAACTGTGTTAAAATTTTTTGTACATATTTCTGAGTTGTCTGAAGTTCCAGCTGGAGCTTTTTTCCTTGTCATGTTAAGAATAATAAAGATAACAAGACATATTGTTAAGATAACCCACTTTTAGTGTGGGTTACATAAAGTGACTCAGACTTCATGCAAATGAGAGAAGAGTTTTCATTGAAATACTTGGATTTCAAGGTCTGGGTGATTAGGAAACTAGGGAAAATCATATGCAGACCCCATAGCATTCTGAAGTGTGACTGCTTTGTGCAGAGATTTGTTTTTTGTGGCTAAGAGGAAAACAGAAAAGTGCCCATTAAACTATTGTATCTATTGTATATTGATTATATGGCCTTCCTCATACTTGGAGAGAAACTGGTAAGACCCGTTTTCCCCCAGCTTCTAGTTATCATTCTTGTCCATAAGTGTCATTTCTGATGTCAATGACTTCAAAAGATCATTTCTTTTATCTGAATGAAAATAGTGGTATTAAGACTGTGGAAATTATGTAAAACCTGAAATAGTTTCTAATAGCAGCTGAGGGTTGTAAAGTTCCTTGATGTTAATTACTCATATGCCAGACAAACCTCTTATTTTCTGTTTAGCTGTGCATATTTGAAAGGTTGAAAATCATTTTTTTGACTAAATTTTTTCACATAACTTTAGCATTTTCTAGATAATAACCATGACTGGATATTTCAGTTGATCAAAAACAGTTGTAGCCTGCCTTTTGTTTTTTTTTAAGATCACTGGAAACTTGAATTTGATAAAAATTTTATGCCACTTGAAGTTTCTAAAATTATATTGTATGAAACATGTATTGTGTAAATATTTGATGCTGGGTTCATGAAATGGTACTTCTGAAATCAAAACTTCTCTTACGGCATAAAATTGCAGAAACCTCAGTGTGTACACTCAGTCAAATGGGTGCCTCCATAGAATAATCTGCTTTTTAAAACTGGAAGTACAGAATTTTTTTCTGGTAAAAGTTGTGTGTTCCTCAAAGTTGTAGCAGGAGGAAGTATGCTGTTGGAGAATCAGTTAGTGTGGGACAAGTTGATTAAAGAGCATCAATGTTACAATGTGCCTTTGTGCCAAGACAGAGCAATTTCACTGCATTCCCCCAAGTGGGCTCAGAGCTGTAGTTCTTGTTTAATTAGACTCCAAAACAAGGTCTAAAACTTGAATGCAGTTAGAGATTGCCCCCAAATCTAGTACATACTGTATTATACCACTTACGTGTTGATTGCCTTTTCTCAATTGCTTGAAACATTAACACTGTCACTTGAGCTTGAAATCAGACTTGAATGAATTAATTACTGTTGAAAAAAGATGCCCTGTGGAATTAAGTCTCTTTTTGATTAAAGCCTCATTTCACTGAAGTGCTGAAAAATTTATTTTTGTTTCAAATACTACCTATAGTTGTTATCAGCACTAGTATTCTGCAGCTTGCTTTCCTGGGATTGGGAATTCAGGACTTGACATGTAGTATAAAATCAGTATGTGTATGTTGTGCTTATTGGTATGCTGTGATCTGAGGGAACCTGAAATGTCTTACCAAAATAAAGCTTACATTTTTTTCTTACACTGGGTAAAACTGATTGATGTTACAATGTTATATATTCATTTCTTTTCTTTAATGATTTAATATTCTTATGTTCGTGTTACTAAAATGTTTTAAATGCCTAGGTTTTTATGTTTTGTTTTTCTATATGAGGATAATAGGTTCAAAACCATTAGCTTAATTTAAGTAAGTGTCCTGCTACTATCAGACTGTGAATTGTCAAATCACACATTTTTAGGATTCCCCTGAATGGGAGTCAGATATACAAAATATGAATTTACTCAAAGTGGGTTTTGTAGCTTCTGCACATCTTTAAATGAAGAAAATATAATGTGGGCTATATGACCTAAGAACTTGAGTCACAAATGACAAAAATCTCCTTTTTAAAAAAAATAATACATGGATACTGCAGGGACTATCACATACAATTGACTTAACAGTATATATCAAGTACTATGCCTCACATTGACTAAAATACGCAGTGGGGAGGACAGGATAAAGTTAAGTGTGTTTTCTCTTAATGTGTTTAAAAACTGGAGAAAATAGAGAATAAAAACTGAAACAATAAATTAGCAAATTAAAGGCAAAATTGTTGCAAACTAAGCAAAGTAAATTTGAATCATTGCAAACTGTGTTAAAAAAAATAAAAAAGACTGAAAAACCTGTGTGTTGTAGTTTAAGTGCCATGGGAGTGCTAAGAAGGAAGAGTGCAGTGTTATTCTGAGGAGTCTGGAAAGGCCTCGTGGGATCCTTGGCTTTAGAGTCGGTCCTGGAAGGGACAAGGTTTCGGTGTGCAAGGAAGATGGGCATGCAAGTATGAACAAAGATGTGCAGCGCACAGTCTTGTGAAGTAACGTGCCACTGCCAGTGCAGATGTGCTAGATTCAAGGTGAGGAAAGCTGTGTCTAAGTCACCCCTACTAACATACCTGCAGAAGGTACGGAGTAAGAAGTCCGCATCATCACATCCGGGCCCCTAGTGATCTCAGCAGTGGTGCCACTGGTAAGAGTTTCTCGTAATGTTTTCCCCAGAAATTGGACCATAGGGCACCTACTGCCGAGTGTCTTGCTCTCGGTTGAGTGTTACCAGCTCAGTCCTTCTCAGATTCAGTGCACCTCAGCAGGCTGGGTTTTTCTGTGACTGAACAGCACTCTGTCACAATGAATGGATCTGTCAGGGTTGCACATTTTCTAGTTACTTTGCTGTCTTCAGGGCTTTTTCAGAATTACCAGAAATCCTGAAAAAAGCTCCCTGTGCATGTATCTTTGCTTACTTGTGTGATTATGTCTTAGGGAAGATTTATTGAAATTGCTCAGCCAAACCATACATTTTAAATTTAGGTAAAACATTGTCAGATTGCTGGTCAGGCAGGTCGCACCATTTTACCTTCTCAACAGTGTGGAAGAGCACCTGCTTCCCCAAATGTCACTATTTACTCACTACTTTTCATCGTTCACTGTTTAATAAGATTATTCTGATTAGTAAAAACATTTATTCTTTACTCATCTGTGAAAAATCTTACCATGCTTTCTTTGTAATTTTTATGAGTGTCAGCAACCTTGTATATCTTTTTTTCTTAAGCTCTGTAAATGTCTTTTGCCATTCTTTTCTTTGATGATCTTTGTATTATGATTTTGTAGTTTATAGTATAGTGAAGAAATTAATTTTCATGTACACTGTGTTACAGATTCTCCCCTAGTTTGTCATTTATTCATCTATTTATTCATGTATTTATTTTCATAGTATAGTAAATGTCAATCTCATGAAGCCACATTTATCTGAGTTTTTTTCTGTGTGATTTGTAAGATTTCTACTAGTTTTTCAAGGTTTTTAAGGTTTCTATTAGGTTTTGAAAGGCCTTACCCACTTTCAGATTCCAAAAACATTCATGCTTTTCTTTTAGTAAGTTATTATAATACTTGAAATTTTGCTCCATCTATCATTTGTTTTAGAGTAAAGAATGATGTAAGACTCCTATTTCCTCACAAATAATTAGCAAATTGTTGCAGTAATTTTGAATTATCCTTCTTTCCCCCCCACTTACCTGAGATGCTATTTTAATAACATATTACATTTATTAGATGTGGATCTGAGTACACTTTTAGGCTCTATATTCTGTTTTACTGATACAGTGATTTCTGTGCCATTAACAATCTTAATTGTAGATTTATAATTTGACAGCTGATACAACTGGTCTCATTCTTTTGCTGTTTCAGTTTTTTTCTAAGTATTCTCACATATTTATTATCCAATTTTAAGTAATTTAATAACATTCCTTACCATCCTGCCAAACAGTTGGCATTTTCATTGAAATAATCTCAAATGTAAATTAATTTAGGTAAGTCTGACATCTTTATAATTTTGAATCTCCCAATTTATTTATTTTATTCCTATTTTATTTATGCAAGAGTACTTTTATATCTCAGTAGCAGTTTCAAATTTTCTTCAAGTAGATCTTGTACACTTGTTGGTGAATTTATTCTTGGTACTTCATCTGTTAATACTTTTGTGAATTAAAATCCATTATGTTTTCTGACTGTATTAAGAAATGTACTGATTTTAGTCTTCTGGGGTTTTTTTTTTTTAGAGTTTTCCAGTGTGTAATCACATCACCCAAGATGTGATTCTAAAGAAAATTTTGCCTCTTAAATTTTTATACATCTTATGTAGTTCTCTTAATATCCTGTATTAAATTGAACACCTNTTTTATTTTTTTAGAGTTTTCCAGTGTGTAATCACATCACCCAAGATGTGATTCTAAAGAAAATTTTGCCTCTTAAATTTTTATACATCTTATGTAGTTCTCTTAATATCCTGTATTAAATTGAACACCTAAAACTATATTAAATCATAGTTTTTTCTTGATCTTAATATAAAGGAATTAGGAATTATAGTAGATACATATCTACTGGAAGTTTTTTTTTCCTGATGTTCTCAAAGCATGATGTTGGCTTTTGGTCATTATGTTAAGAAAGTGATTATATATTTCAGCTAACCAAGAGTTGTGGTTTTAATTTTTTAAGATCAAGAATGCATGTTGAATTATCAAATGAATCTCAGCATCTGTTTAGAGTTTTTTCCTCCTTTTTCATATTAATTTGGTAAGTTTTTAGAAAGATTTCCTAACACTGAATCCTACTTCACTCTATGAATTAATTCTATCTTGTTGTAGCACGTAATCCTTTTAATATACTGCCTGATTCTAGTGAATCTTTCATTAGCATTCTTGCATTGATGTCCAGTGCTCATGTCATTCATGACATGAGTGCAGCATGAAAATAATGATGGTGACGTAATGAGACACATCCCCATTCCTTTTGGTTCCTGAACAACAAGAATGGAAAATCACACAGCATGGCACAGGTGATTTGTGTCACTTCAAGTATGAGCCTCCCTAAGCTGCTGGGGCGGCCAGAGCTCTTAAAAGGAGTAAAGGATCCCACTGAATTTCATCCCCATTTCCAGCTGTGTCAGTGATATACAGGATATATAAATATATGCATGTTAGAAACATTATATGTTGAGAGACACAGGTATGTTTCATTAGCACAGGGAATATTTGCATTTCATTTTTTTGCCATCAACTTGCCTAGAGCACTGTTGGGCATAACATTAATGATAAAAGCTTAGTAAATAAATGCTATTGAGTGCATTTCTTTAATAACTAATGATAGTTATAATTTATGAGGTTTCTAGTTTGCACCACCTTTTGTTACGTGCTTGATCTCATTTGATCCTGACAATAACCTGGAAAATAGGTATCATACTCCTTGTACCAATGACTCAGGGATAGCCAGATACCTGGCCAACGTGTTTCCCCACTGAGTGGCAGGCCATGTTCAAGACCAGGTCCCAGGCCCAGTTTTTTTCATTCTGTCATTAACCAGACCATTACTTATATACAGAATCATTTCAAATTGGTATTTCTAAGTAAATTTTATGAAGACGAAATTATTTGAGGCATGTGTCTGAGTCAATAAGAATCAAAATATTTGTGTGAAAAAAATTCAAGTATGACAAGCAATGTGTGAACCTTCCTCTGGAGGACCATTGATCAACAATTACTATGTTCCAGGCTGTGTGGTAAGCCCCCTTAACAGATGACTTATTCTTCACATCAGTCTATGAAGGAGTTCCAATTTTTTGAAATTAAATAATTTGCAAGTAATCCAGTCTACAAGGGGGTCCCTAAGTGGAACTTGAACTCAGAGGACATGCCTCTAAGTCAGAGGTCCCTGACCATTTTGGCACCAGGGACTGTTTTTATGGAAGTAATTCCCCGGACTAGAGTAGGGGAGTGGGGTAGTAGAGATGGTTTGGGAATGATTCAAGCTCATGACATTTATGAAGCAGTTTAATTCTATTATTTATTTCATTGTGATAATATAATGAAATAATCATACAACTCACTGTCACGCAGAATCAGTGCATCACTGCCTCAGATCATCAGACATTAGATTCTCGTAAGGCGCACACAACCTAGATCCCTCTCATGTGCAGTTTACAGTAGGGTCCGAGCTGCTATTAGAATCTAATGCCACCACGAATCTGACAGGAGGCAGAACGCAGGCAGTAATGTGAGTGATGGGGAGCGACAGTGACAGGTGAAGAAGCTTCAGTGGCTCGCCTGCCACTCATCTCCTACTGCGCAGCCCAGGTCCTGAGGCCGGACCAGTACTGCTCTGTGGCCCAGGGGCTGGGGACCCTGCTTTAAGTCATCGAGCTGTGTGATTGGATTCTGTCTGATGTTGACATCTCACCAGGACAGGTTGCTCTTTTTCTGAAGGCTTATCTGTACACATTTTGGGTACTGTTTAAATTATAGGTACTCTGTTATGTCAGGATATTTTTTTAACTTCCTTAAAAGAATTAAGTTGCAGGTTTGAGTTAATGAGATAGTTAACAATAAGACTATTTCCACTAATCACAAGATGTACATTGTTAAGTTCTGAGTAAAAGAAAGTGAAGTCGTTCAGTCGTGTCCAACTCTTTGGGACCCCATGGACTGTAGCCTACAAGGCTCCTCCGTCCTTGGGATTTTCCAGGCAAGAGTACTGGAGTGGGTTGCCATTCCCTTCTCCAGGGGATCTTCTGAACCCGGGTCTCCCATGCTATAAGCAGACGCTTTACCATCTGAGCCACCGGGGAAGTCCAAAAAGGTTGTAGGGGCAGTCGTCCCTAGAGGAGGACTGGTCTTCAGTTAAGGGTATGCGAGTAGCTGTGCTTCCCTGCTAGAACCTCCAAACAAGCTCTCAAGTTCTGAGTAAGGCTGATATTAAACAGTCTCAAACATGCAGAAACTGCCTGGGGATTAAAATGCTTGTGACTGCTCCCTGCAGAGGTGAGGGAAGCTCCTAAGCCACTGGATAGGTGTCATTTAAGTAGGAAAGAGCTTCCCTTGTAGCTCAGTTGGTAAAGAATCTGCCTGCAATATAGGAGAAGAAGTGAAGTTGCTCAGTGGTGTCCAACTCTTTGTGACCATGGACTGTAGCCTACCAGGCTCCTCCATCCATGGGATTTTCCAGCCAAGAGTACTGGAGTGGGGTGTCATTTCCTTCTCCAGGGGATCTTCCTGACCCAGGGATTGAACCCAGGTCTCCCCCATTGCAGGTAGACGCTTTACCGTCTGAGCCACGATACCTTCTTCTCAATACAGGAGACCTGGGTTCAATTTCTGGGCAGGAAGATACCCTGCAGAAGGAAATGGCAACCCACTCTAGTAATTTTTCTTGGAGAATCCCATGGACGGAGGAGCCTGGTGGGCTACAGTCAATGGGGTTGCAAAGAGCTGGACACGACTTAGGGACTAAACCACCAAGTAGGAAAGTTGCAGGAAAAGAGCTGTGTTTCTCATGTCACACTTCATTAGTTTTGCCTAAGTTGATTTCAGATTTAAGCAAAGTTACATAAGCCAAGCCAGAATTAATAATCACCATAAACTGATTCACTGGATAATTTGAAATTACAGAATTATTCCAAGGCTTCCCAGGTGTCTCAGTGGGTGAGGAATTTGCCTGCAATACAGGAGACACAGGAGACGCGGGTTCAATCCCTGTATTGGGAAGATCCCCCAGAGGAGGGCAAACCCACTCCAGTATTCTTGCCTGGAGAATCTCATGGACAGAGAGGCCTGGTGGGCTATAGTCCTAGGGTCACAAAGAGTTGGCCATGCCTGAGCGACAGAGCACGCGTGCATAAGCCCTTTAACCTAGCAATAATACACTTCTTTGCCTACTTCCTAAAGCAGATTTACCCATTAAACAAATGTATGTGATTTATGAACTTTTCTTTTTAAAATTTTTAATTGGAGGATAATTGCCTTAAATTGTTGTGTTGGTTTCTGCCATACATCAACATGAACCAATCACAGGTAGGCTTTTAGGACTGGAACCCTGAAAGTCAAAGACAAACCAGAAATAAAGAGGCTGTCAAGGGACAGAAGCTGAGGGTGGACTCATCATAAACCATAGATGAAGGGGATTTGTGGTTGCTAGTTCCTCCAGTGAGCAGCCAGAAGCAAATGTCAAGTCTTTCACTGAGGATATAAAATTCTCAAATAGTCTGTAACTTTTTTATATACAGTGTTTAGTCCTCAAATAAAAATAGTGAGATCTATGAAAGACTGTTTGATTAAAATGAAAGGGAAACAATAGACAATAGAAACAGACTTAACAGAGGACCCAGATAAAAGAGTTATCAGGCACAACTTTAATATGTTCTCAGAAATAAATGACAAAATTCAGAGTTTCTCAGAACCGGAAATGAAAAAGCCAACACACAAAATAATGAAATGGAGAGCCTAGAGCTGTAAAATTCAAAACCTGAAATTGAGAACCAATAGATTGAGTTAAGAGAAAATCAGATGCAGCATTATTGAACTGGAAGATAGGTTAAAGGGAAAGAGCTCAATCCGACTCTTTGCGACCCTGTGGACTGTAGCCCACCAGGCTCCTCTGTCCATGGGATTCTCCAGGCAAGAAAACTGGAGTGGGTTTCCATTCCCTTCTCCAGGGGGTCTTTCCTGACCCAGGGATCAAACCCAGGTCTCCTGCACTGCAAGGCAGATGCTTTACCCTCTGAGCCACCAGGGAAGACAGATTAGAAGAAGGTATTGTGGCTCAGACGGTAAAGCGTTTACCCACAATGTGGGAGACCCAGGTTCAATCCCTGGGTTGAGAAGATCCCCTGGAGAAGGAAATGGCAACCCACTCCAGTACTCTTGCCTGGAAAATCCCATGGACGGAGGAGCCTGGTGGGCTACAGTCCATGGGGTTGCAAAGAGTTGGACATGACTGAGCGACTTCAATTCAGACACAAGGTATTTAGCACAAAGAAACTTTTACAAGGGGACATCAACAACATTTAGAATGTGGATAATTAGAACCTCAGAGGGAAAGATTGCTTTCAAATTTTCATCTTTATATTTCTTTTTGCCCTAATTCGTGATGTCTCATCTTCCAAACTTCTACTGAGTTTTTCATTTCCAATTTGTTTTCATGTTTATTTTTCCTGAGCTTGCTTTCTGTCTGACTGTCCCTTTATATGGGTTTTCCTGGTGGCTCAGATGGTAAAGACTCTGCTTGCAGTGTGGGAGACCTGGGTTCAATCCCTGGGTTGGGAAGACTATCTTTTACCTCACAGAGGACATTAAGGATATCAGGTTTTATTGTTACGTTGAACCCTGGGGTCTGGGTTCTCTGTGCCAACACTCCTCACCCTGCCCTGCTTGCTGCCCTCCCTATAACCCAGCACCCCACTGTTGATTTCTGGATTCAACAGTAGATTGAATCCTGTAGGACAAACCCCTCCTCAGCCCACCAGCCCCAAGGCCGTCTTTCTTTCTGAAGAACTCCAGGACCAGGTGGAGGAGACAAGAGGTGATGGTCAGGGGAGGTGTCTTTCCTTCTCACTCCTTTCTTGGAGCCTTGCTTCTTCCTGCAAAGCCTATCTTCTGCCTCAGGTTTATTTAATTTTTTAAAATGTAGATTTATGTTTTATTTATAAATCTTAGCTGTTTTGGATTATGATGTGTTTACAAGGCTACACAGGTAATGTGGAAGGGAAAATGGAAAAATACAAATGGCAGAAAATGTCTTACAGTAATAAAATTTTTTTTTGCAAGCAGCCTTTTCTCAAAGTCAGTCTTTTTTCATTTATGTATATACATATATTCTTTTAAAAATACTCTTTTCCATTAGAGTTTATCATAGGATTTGTTTTTAAATTGGAGGACAATTGCTTTATAATGTTGTGTTAGTTTCTGCTGTACAATGTGAATCAGCTATATGTGTATATACATATATAATATATATATATCCGCTCCCTCTTGAAAAGCCCTCCCACCCCACCCCACACCCCACTCCCCA
>SJYA01006645.1:0-20614 GCA_006410615.1 Neotragus moschatus
TCTGAAACTGATCCAGAGACCAAGTCTGAAGGAATGCCTGAGATTAAAGTCACAGCATTAGAAAATGGGGACTAAGAAGCCATTTTTAGAAGGTAGGAGCAATTCACAGTATCATCTAGGAGTGGTAGATGCCACCACAAGATGGCACTCATTTGTTTTTAGTTCCCATTGATGAAAACTTGTGATTTTTATACTGGCACAGATAACAAAAATAGAACTTTCACTTTATTTAAAAATTGACCTTGCTTGCTTTATATGCTTTCATTTTTATTATGTTTTATACATATGCAAAAATAATTTCTAATGGATTTTTAGGATATAATATTATGAAGGTTGTATGCCAAACATAATATTTGAAGTAAGTTAAATTTTATAATTTATTTCATTAGTTACCTTTTTAAGGAAATCTATTGTGCTTGCTTTCTCCTTTTCTTCTTTTCTAAAATAGTTACAGTAAACTCTAAAAACATATGAACTGATATTAAACATTGAGGACTGATTTTGCACCAGGGTATATGCCTACTTTTCCTTTTTCTGAGGTCTATCAGTCGGAGCCATTTCTGCAGATGAACTATTACCGATCTCCAGACAGTAGGTTATTTTTTAAATGACTCAAGAGAAACAAACAGTCCATGCAGTAGTGTTAGAATATTCTTTATTCTGGTTAAGCCTCCTAGGTTTGGATTAAGATCGCAAGAAATTAAGACTTTTGAGAGATCATATGGTGGTATTGGTATGGCCCTCAAGAAACCTGAAGGAAACGTTAGTGTTCTAAGGACTATATAATCTATGAACTTACTGTAGTTTGCTTTAATAAAGTAAGTCTTAAATTATGTAGAAATGTGTTTCCAGTATGTAGCTACTAGCCACATGTGGCTATTTAAAATAAGATTAAACAAAATTAAAGTAAGATTAAACAAAATTTAAAAAAGATTAAAATTAAGAGCAACCTAGATGTCCATAAGCAGATGAATGGATAAGGAAGTTGTGGTACAAATTCACAATGGAATATTATTCAGCTATAAAAAGGAATGCATTTGAGTCAGTTCTAATGAGGTGCAGGAAACTGGAGCCTGTTATATAGGGTGAAGTAAGTCAGAAGGAGAAACATCTATATAGTATATTAATGCGTATATATGGAATTTAGAAAGACGCTAATGACAATCCTACATGCAAGATAGCAAAAGAGACACAGAGGTAAAGAACAGACTTTTGGATCATGTGGGAAAAGGCGAGGGTGGGATGATTTGAGAGAATAGCATTGAAACATGTATATTACCATATGTAAAATAGATGACCAGTGTAAGTTCAGTGCATGAAGCGCGGCACTCAAAGTCGGTGTTCTGGGACAACCGAGAGGGATGGGGTGGGGAGGGAGGTGGGAGGGGGTTCAGGACAGGGGGGACACATGTGCACCCATGGCTGATTCATGCTGACGTCTGGCAACAACCACCACAATATTGTAAAGTAACTATCTCAAATTAAAATAAATTAATTAAAAAATTAAACAAAATTAAATGCTTATTTAGTCACTCTAACCGTGTTTCAAGAGTCCAATGCATACATGTTAATAGTGGCTACTGAACTCAACAGAATATATTATAGATTTCCATTCTTGCTGAAAGTTCTCACAGACTTCTCAGTGCCAGTCTAGAGACTATCATTATTTCTAGTTCATATGTGAATGACAAAAAGCTACAACTGCATCCTTGATTATTAGTCTTTCAATTTGTTTAAATCAGTTTCAGTTGCTGGGCTATCAGATGCTTTTCTGAGCAGCTATGTAATCTACTGGAAAAACTATTGGACAGGGAGTTGGAATAATTGGGAATTGGCCCAACTAGAAATGCATGGTTATGAGAAGATAACGTGATTTCTTTAAGTTATTTTTACCTGTGGAAAATCAGGTTATGAAATATGTGCAGAAAACAGCAAGCTTGACTGCTATCATTAATAAGCCCTGCTTACAAGGTTGGCCTTTGACTGGCATCTGGGAACTTGGGTTTCAGGAGAGTCCCCCCATTCCCTCACTGGAGTGACTGGCTATGCCATAAATGCTTGTACAAATAACATGGTTTATGCTGAACACCTGCTTTCTTTCTGGGAGTCTGGACTTTGTGTGCATGCCAGGCAAAGAGTGCCTAGATGACTAGCCTCAAATGGAAACCCTGATGCTGATTCTAACAAGCTTTACTGGTAGATGGTATCTCAAATTTGTTGTCATAACTCATTTCTGGGGAAACTAGTCATATCCTTGTGATTCCATCAGCAGATCCTCTGGAGGCTTGTGCCTGGTTTCCACTGGATTTTACCCCGTATGCCCTTTCCTTTTGCTGATTCTTCTTTGTATCCTTTTATCATAATAAATCTTAACTGTGAGTAAGACTATATGCTGAGTTCTGTGAGCCCTTCCAGGAAATCACCAAACCTGGGAGTGATCTTGGAGACATCATAATTATATTGACGTATGAAGTAAAAAACTTAGAACTAAGTGTGAATTCCAAAATAAGTTTCCAAATGCTTGCATATTATTACTAGTAATTGTAGGGGATGTGGCCCAGAAGAAAAAAAGATCAGACAGAAAAATATTTATTCAAAAACTTTAAAAAATTAAATTGTTTAAAATGAATCGAAAAAGCTATAGACTCATGAATAAATTATGTCTAAAAAATATTTAAGACAAAATTGACGTGATTTTGCTGATACTGAGGACCATTTTGTATTCCAACAATATGTTGAGATTAGGGAAGGTATAAGCTGATGGGCTTCCCTGGTAGCTCAGAGGTTAAAGCATCTGCCTGCAATGTGGGACAGCTGGGTTTGATCCCTGGGTTGGGACGATCCCCTGGAGAAGAAAATGGCAACCCACTCCAGTATTCTTGCCTGGAAAATCCCATGACAGAGGAACCTGGTGGGCTATACTCCACGGAGTAGCAAAGAGTCGGACACGACTGAGCAACTTCACTTCAAGCTGATGAAAACAGAGGACCGCATGCGCCTCTTGGATTTTTGAGTATCCTCAGAGAAACTTCCAAAGCTGCCTGGAAATGTGAGTTGGAATGGCTAAGATAAGGATTTCAGTAAAACAGAATTGCAGCCTTCTCTCCTTGGATCAAGTTTAAAAAAACTGAAAGGTTCTCTTAACACAAGTCCCTGGATGTGAATCTATCTTTTACACAGGTTTAAGTGACTGAAGATCTCAGACCTGCTACATTTGGGTGGATCTTGGCAGTGGCTAAGAAAAACAGTCTTGGCTTCCAGTGCTGGGAGTGGGAACTGAGCTCTTTCTCCTTTAAGTCCCTTTTAAAAGCATCTTCTTACAGTGAATGCTTTCTTAGCTCAGATGTCATAATCTTTACATAAACATGAAGATTTATCTTTCTCTTTGTTGTGCAGTTAAGTCATCTCTAAATTCCAAATGTCAACTCACCCTCTCTTCTCATTTCCACAACTCATTTTTTACAGCATGGTCCCAGGAGAATAAAAGCTTGGTTTCCTAAAAGGGAACTGATGATGGTGCTTAGGCCTTCCTTCCCCCTCATCCCCATCCTCCAGAGTCCTTATTTGGACAACCAATTCTGGAAAGTTTAGATCAAAACACCCCAAGGTATCAAGGCATTTGGGCCCCTTTTGTTCATGTATGATTTGTTTCTAGGGAATGCCCAGAAGTTGTCCTCATGACCAAAGGGTCATTTAAAAGTACAAACAGCGGGGAGAAGAAAAACAAGTATCAAAACTTACATAGTCTACAGTAGCATAGAGGGTAGGATCCTAAATGCATGGAAACAGATTGCTTGGGTTCAAATTCCTTCTCTTGTCCTTAGGCAATTTTCCTAACCACTCTGTGCTGTGATTTGTTGTTGGGATAACAACAGCACCTACCTTATTGAGATGTTGTGAAGATTAAACAAGTTAATGCATGTAAATTGCATATAACACCTGCTGCTGCTGCTAAGTCGCTTCAGTTGTGTCTGACTCTGTGCGACCCCATAGACAGCAGCCCACCAGGCTCCCCTGTCCCTGGGATTCTCAAGGCAAGAACACTGGAGTGGGTTGCCATTTCCTTCTCCAATATAACACCTAGCAAGTATTATATAAATATAGTGACCATATAATTGAGCAACCAAAGTGGATGAAATCCATCATTTGAAGTTGAAAGGGGGAACTATAATTATTCTAAGACAACAGATGTAATGTAACCTTAAGTGTTTGTATTATTTTAAAATTTTACTTGGAAAGCAAATTTAGGTTTTTAAGAAACCAGGTCTTTTAGAGGTGACATACTCATTGATATAAACCTCCTTCCTCATAAAAGTACACAATGTGATTTTAAAATAGATAAAATTACACCTCTGTGTGATACGATTTCAGAGATGATTTCAGGTGGGTCACAGAGGCACACGTTGAATTGTCAGTCTTTGAGATCTATGAGGCAATATTCATTGAGGACAGGAAAACCTCATCACACTTTTATATAGCTACACGTTCCAACACATGGAAGATGAGGGCCTAGAAAACCTTATTGAAGGTGAAGTTAAATTTATGAATATAAGGGACCAGCTGGTTATCCAAGCCACTATCAAAGCAGGCAGGAGACGAACGACTTACCAAGCATTCTGGTCTTGCTGTCTTTTGTGTAAATGGTTCTGTTTTCTCTCAAAGTATTTTATAACTACCAAGTACTGATGATAATTCAGACAATCTGACCTGCCACTTGATACCTATGGTTTCCTTCTGAGTAGTCCAACTCCAGATGTGATTTATACATGCTTCATTCTGATAATTTCACAGTCACAACAGATATTTCTCGTTTCGCTCTAGCGGTCTCATTGTGCAACAGACCCTTTCTTGGCCCTTGACAGAAGAGGGAGAGAACTTATTCTCAGGCGGCATAATTCCTCAAAATGTGTCCACTCTTAGGAACAAGGATGATAGATGATAATGAGGCAGGCAGGGAATCAACAGTCCCAGAACCAAATGAAGAATTGGCAAGTGTATCAGGGATGCCGAGTCAAAACATGCCATATTCTGCCAAGTAGAGTCTAGCTGGGCAGAGCCAAACTGCATACCTCTTCTTCTAGATTTTCTTCTTTTTAAAAATATTACTTCTAACACGAGATGACCTATCGAAGCAGAAACAAAACTGATGACACAGGAGGGGTTTAAATGTTGTTAATGTTAGAAGATGAGAAAATGCCTAATGAGGAGGCTGAGTCCCAGAAAACAATAGAGAAAAAGTAACTTTATGAGATTTTGAAAATCAGAGACTGACACAAATGTTAATTCAAAAAAATGGAAATTTTAACGGACATTAATATTTCTTAAATTAAAATTTTTGATGTTAATTCAATAATCTAGGCCATTTGTGTGGCAACCCACTCCAGTGTTCTTGCCTGGAGAATCCCAGGGATGGGGGAGCCCGGTGGGCTGCCATCTGTGGGGTCACACAGAGTTGGACACGACTGAGGCGACTTAGCAGCAGCAGCAGCAGCAGGCCACTTGTGTGTACAAACTAAAGCTCATGATAGCGTAGATTTAGTTGTGTTGCAAGTCAAATCATGGTCCGTTGCTGGCAAACAGAAGCTATAAAAATTAGAAGTGTTACAGAGCATAGTTTTGGACTTCCCTGTGGCTCAGTGGTAAAGAATCCACCTGGCAATACAGGAGATGCAAGTTCTATTCCTGAGTTGGGAAGATCCCCTGGAGAGATGGCAACCCGCTCCAGTTTTCTTGCCTATGAAATCCCATGGGCTACATACGGTTCATGGGGTCGCAAAGAGTTGGACACAACTTAGTGACTAAACAACAAATAGCTCAGCCTGTAATATTTGTTATGTATTACAACTTGATGTTGATTGAGTTCTTACTATATACAAGGTATATGAAGGATGCTTTTCCATGTAGTTGACATGTATTTTTGCATTTGATCCTTACAGCCTAGGAAATCGGTATCATTATTATCTCAGAGGTACAAAGAAGTTAAGTCTCTTACCCAGGGTCTCACAGCTAGTAAGTGGAGGAGTAGAGATTCATACTCCAGAGCTCATGTCCACTGCTGCTGCCGCTGCTAAGTCGCTTCAGTCGTGTCCGACTCTGTGCGACCCCATAGACGGCAGCCTACCAGGCTCCCCGTCCCTGGGATTCTCCAGGCAAGAACACGGGAGTGGGTTGCCATTTCCTTCTCCAATGCATGAAAGTGAAAGGTGAAAGTGAAGTTGCTCAGTCGTGTCTGACTCCTAGTGACCCCCTGGACTGCAGCCTACCAGGCTCCTCCGTCCATGGGATTTTCCAGGCAAGAGTACTGGAGTGGGCTGCCATTGCCTTCTCCGCTCATGTCCACAACTTATGTTTAATTTTGACCTCAGCATCATTACCGCATATCTTAGATTAATGCTAAATACTTCTAACATGCGGCATAACAAAGATATCTAAAGGCAGAATGCCACAAACTCCTGCTTTTGTTGAACTGAATTACAGGTCTGATGTGGATTTAAAATAACTTTTGCATTTATGGCTATTTATATATGGTTGTGTCAGCCAGAAATAGAATCAAGCACTAAGTATCAGGACCAAAGCCAAGTAAATTGAAGAGGCCAGAAATAACTAAAAGCTCAGAATGAATTACGCCAGTTCTTTAGGGCACTCTGGGGTATGTTTAGAGGATGTTTCCAGTCCAGCTCTTAAGACACTAAACTCTACGTAAAGCATCAAATAAATAAATATAGCACTGCATAATCTTTATTCAGTGCTGCCTGAGAAGTGGTTTTCTCTCAGAGAGGCAAGCCTTTTACATCTGACCTCAGGAGAAAAGGAAAGATATAAGCATCTGAATGCAGAGTTCCAAAGAATAGCAAGAAGAGATAAGAAAGCCTTCTTCAGTGATCAATGCAAAGAAATAGAGGAAAACAACAGAATGGGAAAGACTAGAGATCTCTTCAAGAAAATCAGAGATGCCAAGGAAACTTTTCATGCAAAGATGGGCTCAATAAAGGACAGAAATGGTATGGACTTAAAAGAAGTAGAAGATATTAAGAAGAGGTGGCAAGAATACACAGAGTAACTGTACAAAAAAGATCTTCATGACCTGGATAATCACCATGGTGTGATCACTCATCTAGAGGCAGCCATCCTGGAATGTGAAGTCAAGTGGGCCTTAGAAAGCATCACTACGAACAAAGCTAGTGGAGGTGATGGAGTTCCAGTTGAGCTATTCCAAATCATGAAAGATGATGCTGTGAAAGTGCTACACTCAATATGCCAGCAAGTTTGGAAAACTCAGCAGTGGCCACAGGACTGGAAAAGGTCAGTTTTCATTCCAATCCCAAAGAAAGGCAATGCCAAAGAATGCTCCAAGTACCGCACAATTGCATTCATCTCACATGCTAGTAAAGTAATGCTCAAAATTCTCCAAGCCAGGCTTCAGCAATACGTGAACCGTGAACTTCCAGATATTCAAGCTGGTTTTAGAAAAGGCAGAGGAACCAGAGATCAAATTGCCAACATCCGCTGGATCATGGAAAAAGCAAGAGAGTTCCAGAAAAACATCTATTTCTGCTTTATTGACTATGCCAAAGCCTTTGACTGTGTGGATCACAATAAACTGTGGAAAATTCTGAAAGAGATNGCCAACATCCGCTGGATCATGGAAAAAGCAAGAGAGTTCCAGAAAAACATCTATTTCTGCTTTATTGTCTATGCCAAAGCCTTTGACTGTGTGGATCACAATCAACTGTGGAAAATTCTGAAAGAGATGGAAATACCAGACCACCTGACCTGCTTCTTGAGAAACCTGTATGCAGGTCAGGAAGCAACAGTTGGAATTGGACATGGAACAACAGACTGGTTCCAAATAGAAAAAGGAGTATGTCAAGGCTGTATATTGTCACCCTGCTCATTTAAGTTATATGCAGAATACATCATTAGAAATGCTGGGCTGGAGGAAACACAAGCTGGAATCAAGATTCCTGGGAGAAATATCAATAACCTCAGATATGCAGATGATACCACCCTTATGGCAGAAAGTGAAGAAGAACTAAAGAGCCTCTTGATGAAAGTGAAAGAGGAGAGTTTGAAAAGTTTCGCTTAAAACTCAACATTCAGAAAACGAAGGTCTGATCCCATCACTTCATGGGAAATAGATGGGGAAACAGTGGGAACAGTGGCTAACTTTATTTTTCTGGGCTCTAAAATCACTGCAGATGGTGATTGCAGCCATGAAATGAAAAGATGCTTATTTCTTGGAAGGAAAGTTATGACCAACCTAGACAGCATATTGAAAAGCAGAGACATTACTTTGCCAACAAATGTCTATCTAGTCAAGGCTATGGTTTTTCCAGTATTCATGTATGGATGTGACAGTTGGACTATAATGAAAGCTGAGCACCGAAGAATTGATGCTTTTAAACTGTGGTGTTGGAGAAGACACTTGAGAGTCCCTTGGACTACAAGGAGATCAAACCAGTCCATCCTAAAGGATATCAGTCCTGGGTGTTCATTAGAAGGACTGATGTTGAAGCTGAAACTCCAATACTTTGGCCACCTGATGCGAAGAGCTGACTCATTTGAAAAGACCCTGATGCTGGGAAAGATTGAGGGCAGAAGGAGAAGGGGATGACAGAGGATAAGATGGCTGGATGGCATCACCGACTCAATGGACCTGGGTTTGGGTGGACTCCAGGAGCTGGTGATGGATAGGGAGGCCTAGCGTGCTGGGGTGCATGGGGTTGCAAAGAGTCGAACACGACTGAGCAACTGAACTGCACTGAACTGTGTCCGACTTCTCCGACCCCACAGACCGCAGCCCACCAGGCCCCTCCACTCATGGGATTCTCCAGGCAAGAACCCTGGAAAGTTTGCCATTTCCTTCTCCGGATTCCCAGTGGAAACCTATAAATGCAGGAAGGAAATATATATGTACATTTTATATGTAATTATTATCATGTAGATTTGCATAATCATATATATACTGATCATTATAATTACATATGTAATAATTATGGGAGTTTTCAATATATGCAATCAAAATATAAGGCAATAATGATGGAAAAGTAAGGGAGGTGATTAAAGTATTGCACAGCTTTTATGTTCAAGTGATGATAAAATATTCTAGACCTTGACAAGTTAAGGATGGAAGAACTCCATGGAAGTTAAATATATAGTAAAAGGAGGCAGAAATAATGAGATAGGAAAGCAAGAAACAGAACAATAAAAATATTGGAATCAACCAAAAAGGCAAGAAAAAATAATATTAATAGATCAGATATGATTATGTCAAAATATTAAGGCAGGAAATTTCAATGCAAAAATATCAGTGATTACAAATAAACAGACTACGTACACGGATCAATTTACAAAGTACTAATTTCACAGTAAAGGAAAAAATACACCATATACTGTTTACAAACGTCACGCAACTGAAGATACACAAAAGTTGGCGTTAAAGGATGGAGATATAAATACCCGTCAGAACTGAGCTAATCACAACAGCTGCATCACTTGTCACACTGATGACAAAGGGACACCGCTGTGAAATGTCAGACGAGGCAGACGTTCAAGCAAAAAGGATCTGCAGTGAAGAAAGAAACACTTCATGGCAATTAAAGGCTCCCCCTGCGGAAATAAAAGACTCCCAGAAATACTATAACTTACGGACATAGTCTGCAAGTGCACATGGCTAAAGCTGAGAGAAGGCAGAGTATAAATGGACAAAGAAGCCATCATAATGAGAGTCCAACACATCATGTTCTGTAACTGAAGTCAAAAGCAAGCAGAAAGGCCCTTCATCATACAGAAAATCTTTGCAACATGACTGGCAGATTTAGCATAATTATAAACGTGGGCCACAGCATCCATCAATGTGGGTTACTCGTTTTTCACGTGTTCCTGGATCATTTACCAAAATCACCCTTACACTGAACCATAAAGCAAGTCTCAAGAAGCGCTGAAGTTCATGCACGGCATACATTCTGACCGCAGTGGAGCTGACACTTTCAAACAACTGGAAAAGGAGCAACGTATTTCCAGATACATCATGGATCCAAGAAAGCAAATCGTAAATGGAACTGGGAACTATTTTGTCACATAATAGTTTGGGGGCTTCCCTGGTGGCTCAGACGGTAAAGCGTCTGCCTGCAGTGTGGGAGACCCGGGTTCCATTCCTCGGTTGGGAAGATCCCCTGGAGAACAAAATGGCAATCCACTCTAGCACTCTTGCCTGGAAAATCCCATGGACAGAGAAGCCTGATAGGCTACAGTCCATGGGGTCACAAAGAGTTGGACAGGACTGACTGACTTCATGTTCACTTTCACTTTGCCACGTATGGTTATAAAACTACAATAAAAGTGTGTGAGATACAGCTGTGTTTATATGGAAATGTATGGGCTAATTAATTAAAGAGATTAAAGGCTCAAAATCAATCTAAATATACTTTCCAGATAGTTGGGTAAAAGAATAGAAAGATAAATTTAAAATGATAGTTAAGTATAAAATCAAGCTAAAATTAGAAATTAAAGAGGGCAGCAAACTCTTACAATGAAATAAATTAACAACAGCAATGTTGGTTTCATCAGAAAAAAATAATACATTAGACAGATACCTGATAGTACTGAATAAGTACTCTTAAAAACGAGAGAGAGAAATAGAGAGAGAAGGAGAGAGAGAGGGAAAGGCAAAACTTAACGTATATCAAAACCGCAATTGACTAAAACTGATGCAAGAGGACATAGAAAATTCTAAAAAGCTGCCTATTTACTAAAGTAATAATGAAATCTGTAATTAAAATTTCTCCATTACCATCCCCACCCCCACATATCTGTTGAGCCTATATGCCTTCATGTTCTTCTAAACATTTACAGATGACAAAATATACAAAGCTCTCATGTACAAAACATTCTTCCAGAGAACAGAAAGAGAGCAGACACTTCCCAGTTGTCTCGATGTGGTCAGAACCATCTTGATAACAAGACCTGCTGCGTACTGTATAAACAAATACTGTTTAGGGATTGTGGTAGACCGAATCATATCCAACTCCACAGCCAAGAGTGTCCACATCTTAATCCCTGGACCTGTGAATATCATGTGGTAACAGGGATGTAGCAGAAGTGATTAGGCCAAGCAACTGAGCAAAATTACCCGGCATATCCTGGGGATCTAATGCAATTACACGTGCCCTCATCAGGGAAGAGAAGAAAGTCAGAGTCCATAGAAGGAGCTGTGACCTGAACCAGAAACTGGGAAGGTGAGAGGAAGGGACTCTGAGCCAAAGAGAGCAGGTGGCCTCCAGAAGCTAAAACAAAAAGGAAGTAGTTCTCTTCTGAAGAATCAGAAAAGACCCAGCTCTGCTGATGTCCAGAGTTTAAAATTCTGATCTTCAGAACTGAAAGACAATAAATTCGTGTTTTTTAAAGCAATGAGTTTCTGGAAATTTGTTGTAGTAGCAATAGGAAGTCAGTACAAAGACTAATATCTCTAATAAATGTGGATGCAAAATTCCCAAACTAAGTATTAGAAAATCAAATCCATGGTGTCTAGAAATAGATAATAGGCTATAGTCAAGTTAAGCTTACTGCAGGAGTGCCAGTGTGCAGGAATACAGAGAGAACACTTGAACATCAGTCATTCGGTATCGCCATGATAACCGGCTAAAGTAGAGAGATAGGATTAGCATCTGAATAGAGACACACTCACAAAATTGATGAAATGCAACACTGATTCATGGTTAAAGAATAAACAAACAAAACTCTTGCTTGGCAAAGTAGTCATAGATGAGGGTCTAATGGCAATCGCCTAAGAAATTAATACAAGTGTAAGATTAATAGATAATGACAGCATTAGCGGTATGCCACCTGATACATCCTGAGGAAAAGGCAAGCTACCCCCGCTTCTATTCAGACGGTACTGGAGGACCTGGCCAGTGAAATCAGGCAGCAGAAAGAAATTACAGTGTGAACACTAGTAAAAATCATAAAGCTGTTATTGTTATAAGATGACACGATTTTTAAATTGAGATTTCTAAGGCATTTACAGATATACAAGGATAATTGCTCAGTAAATTTAACAAGCCCTCTGGGACAGGGTCATTATACACAGCTCAATTGTATTTCTGTTTATGAAAACAAATAAAAAATAAAATACAGTTTAAAAGGATACCATTAACCATGACTTGAAAAATCTAAATTCTTAAGAATGCGTGCAAAGAGCTCTACACAGGAAACTATAAAAAAATTCTTTGGAGAAATTAGCAAAGATAGTGGATTGAAATATATGAGAATTAAATATCAGTCATCCAGGTGGTGCTAGTGGTGAAAAACTGCCTGCCAGTGCAGGAGACGTAGAAGACGTGGGTTCCATCCCTGGGTGAGGAAAATCCCCTGGAGACGGAAATGGCAACTCACTCCAGTATTCTCGCCTGGGAAATCCCACGGACAGCGGAGCCTGGTGGGCTACAGTCCGTGGGGTCGCAAAGTCGGACATGACTGGTTGACTGAGCAGGCACGCATAGGCTTAATGGAAACCTGGATGAAATCTTGGCTGTTTTTTTTTTTTTCCAAAATGGTGATTCTAAAAACCATTCTAAGCTGATTCTAAAATTTATATGGCAGTGCAAAAGACCAATAATAGTTAAGACAATCTTAAAGGAGAAGGCAGTTGGAGGAATTACCCTAGCAGAAATAAAGATTTATTATAAAGCTGCAGTGATTAAGACAATATTGTAATGCAAGGGTAGACAAAGAGACCAGTGGAAGAGAATAGAATCCGGAGGCAGACATACACTTTACAGACAAGTGATTTATTATAACGGTGCTTCAGAGCAGTGGGAAAATGTCTTTTCAGTAAATGATGCTGAGTCAATGGCAATGCAGGTGGAAAAAATAAATCTTGTCCTATTCACATCACACTCAGAATCTGTTTCCAGAGATGCTGTAAATCTGAATGTGAAAAAGGGACACCTTTGGAGAAAACCCACAGATTTCTTAAGCAGGACACAAAATGTGTGTACTGTGATAAAGGGTGGTAAATTTATACACTAGAATCAGGAAACCGGGGTCATCCGAAGACAGCAAAAAGAGGAGAGTCACAAGCCACTGAATGAGAGAAGATATCCACGATACCTACGACAAAAGTCTCCAAAATCAGCCGGGAAAAAGCAAGCAGGAATCCTCAACCAGACATTGGCAAGAGGCCTGAACAGGCAGTTCTCAAAAGAGGAGGTCCTGTAGGCCGAAAGTATGCGAAACAGTTTCTACCTTCATTACTAGTCAAAAAAATGCAAATAAAAAGTCACAGTGAGGTACCGGGGCTCCCGTTCTGAAAGAGTGAAATTGAAGCAATCAGACAGCTCCCCCGTCGCTGCCAGAGGTGTGAGGCGACGGAACACTCCCGCTCCGCTGGCGAGAGCGGCACACTTCACAGGCAGCTTTGGGGACGGGCCGGCTGGACAGCACTCGGGAGGCAAACACGCGGAAAGGGAGGCGGGGAGGAGGCTCGAGAGGGAGGGGCACACGCGGGCACACCTGCGGCCAGCTCGTCGGTACACGGCAGCAAGCAGCGGAACAGTGCAAAGCAGGCCCCCTCCAATCAAAAACAAACAAAGAAAAGGTGGACTCCAGCAACCTCACTGTTAGATGTACCACCTACACAGCTCCACGTGTACAGGCACAGGATTCATGTGTAGCATAACCACATGGCATCACACGAGACAGCCTGTCCCTTCCTGGAGAAGGACCCCGCGTCCATCAGCGGCACAGTGTCTAAGTAACGCTGTGGACTCTACACTGAAAAAGAGGAGCTCATTGTTAGTCAACAGGGAAGAATCCCACAAACATAATACCGAGTGGAAGAGACAGACACGAAAGAATATACACCCTGTGACTCCATCTCCGTAAATTCCACACAGGTAAAACTAACGTGTGAGTAGGCAGAATGAGGCTAAGTTTGCAAAGACGGAGGTGGTCGTGGCTGGAAAAGGGCACGGGGTGTCTGGCACAGGTGATGTGGAAGTCTTGACCTGGGTGGTGGGTTCATGACTGTGCTTGCTTGGCCAAAATTCATTAAGCGCTACACAGAGTAAGCTTATGACTCAGACACGTTCCTGTTTGTCTATCTGACGTTATAATTAAAGATGAGTCAAGTAATTTAGCAAAAGAATGTGAGGGAAACTTTGCGGGCATGTGAGCTTGTTTCATGATGAACACGATGAAGCCGAGGTACCTGGGACCCTCCCAGATGCCGTGGCCAGCTGGCTGTTGGGTCTTTTGACTGTGCAGTCAGGAGAGAGAGTCGGGGTGTGGGTAGAAATCTGGATGTTTTTGGCACACCCAAGTAGCTGAAGCTGCATGTAAATGAGCCCCGCCGACACTGTACTCAGGGTAAACTGAGGCAGGCTCCCAGTTTCAGACCCTGTGCTAGCATCAAGCATGGTTCAACAGAGAAATAGAGCAAGTAGGATATTTTATGTGGGCTTTTTTTTACAATAACAGAAAAATAAACAGATTTAATAGAAACAGAAATTAAAAGAAATGAAAGAGATGTATTGCAAGATAACGGCTCACAAGGTGGTGGGAGCCAGCAAGTTCAACACCCTCAGAGAGCTCTCAGACGAAGCTGAGGCTGCATTCTTGAGGCAGAATTTCTGCTTCCTCAAGAAGCCCCAGTTTATGTACTGAAAGCCTCCAACAGATTGGATGACCCTTCTGATACACAGCATCAAGGGTCATCTGCTTTACTTAGAATGAACTGAGATGGCAGTCGCTGGCCACATCTACACAACGCCTTCCCAGAAACAACTAGATTGGGGTTAGACTGAAAGCTGTGCACCATAGCCCAGCCAAGTGGACGCACACAAGCAACCACGGCAGCCCCCCTGGCAATCAGCGCTGTGGTCGTCTTCCCAGAGAGGACTTCTCGGAACGATGGCCGTCTCTCCTTAAGCCCCACCTGTCACTCTATCAGAACCCTATTTATTTTCTTTAATCAGAGAGCAGTGAAATTGAATTTGTTTCTCTGTTTTATTATCTCCCAGGCCTGCTGGTATCTCCTCCCCACCAGAAGGACAGGGGCATGACCCGAAGCAGGTCCCCCTCCCCGTGCAAGCCCACTGGCATGTGAGACCACCCTGGTCGATGTTTCCTTCTGCTCAGTGCCCTCCATTTCCCATCACCAGAACCACACAAGCCCCTGCCTGTCCTGGGTGCCGTCTCTGGTAAAACTGCAGCTAAAGGTGGAACCAGCTTATCCAAGCTGACCACACATGGCTCCTTCTCCAGTTGTTGGGTTTTCCGACTCGTCTGCCCTCTGTTCTGCAAAAGTCACCCTGCAAATCAGAGATCTGAAGCAAGAGCAAGAACTACAGTTCTTAGATTAATTGCAAATTTGGAAATTAAATAAAAAACATCCACCACATTTTTCTTAGCAATCATGACTATTTGAAGAATTAGCTATAAATGAGTCTCTGCTCTGCGTCTTCCTCCCCACCAGTCATTTTCTGAGATGAAGCTAGAGGAACAAGGAACAGATCACAACTCCCTGACATCTGCCTCCAACACTGCGTTAGGGAGCACTCAAGAGTGGAGGCAGGTGCACCGGGACACCAGCGCCTAAGCAGAAGAGGCTTATGTAATAACACTCGGGCTCCAGCTTCCCCAGGGGGATGATGCTGTCCCACAAGGATGTTGCTTGGCAGTTAGGTCCCAGCGGCCACTCTGTGGTAGGAACGCCAGTGTGTGTTTTCCTTGGTAGGGGCAGGGAAGACAGCACCCAAGAGAGCCGTGTCCCGCTGGGAGCATCGCCCTTGCACTTGACTCAGGAGACAGTACCACCCACCTCTACGTTAACTCTCCAACCAACCGACACACTTGCACCGCAAGACAGGCTGTTGCTTTGCAAACTCGGCATCCCACAGAGCAGGACCCCCACCCCCCATGCCCCACAGGTAGCCCTCACCCTGCACACACCAGGAGCCAGGGCAGAACGAGTCTGTGTGTACGGGGTCCACGGTGGAGCAGTGTCCTCACGGTCCCTGGGCTAAAAACGTTCAAAGCTGTTTCTGGAGCCACAGCACATGCCATCCCTGGGCTGGAGCCTGGGATGCAGGGCTGGGCAGCAGAGCAGCAGCCACCTTCCTGCCAGGGGTGCTCCAGCATCACGGTGCCATGGCAACCCGGGGTGGGGGTCCTGCGGGAGGGCCAGGTAGGTCTGGGGAGGCAGGGACTGATGTTTGGGCTGGCAAAGTAAAGCAGCACTGGACACCTGTGAAAGAATGCAGGACAGATTTTATTGAGATGACTGATGCTCGCTCCTTGGAAGAAACACTACGACAAACCTAGACAGCATATTAAAAAGCAGAGACATTGCTTTGCAGACAAAGGCCCATCTAGTCAAAGCTATGGTTTTTCCAGTAGTCACGTATGGATGTGAGAGTTGGACTATAAAGGAGGCTGAGGGCCAAAGAATTGATGCTTTTGAGCTGTGGTGTTGGAGAAGACTCCTGAGAGTCCCTTGGACTGCAAGGAGATCCAACCAGTCCATCCAACAGGGACTCCGTCCTGAATATTCACTGGAGGGACTGATACTGAAGCTGTTGCTCCAATCCTTTGGCCCCCTGAGGCAAAGGGTGCACTCATTGGAAAAGACCCTGATGCTGAGAAAGATTGAGGGCAGGAGGAGAAGGGGATGACAGAGGATGAGATGGCTGGATGGTATCACCAGCTCAATGGACATGAGTTTGAGTGAACTCCGGGAGTTGGTGATGGACAGGGAGGCCTGGCGTGCTGCAGTCCCTGGGGTGGCAAAGAGTCGGACAGGACTTGGTGACTGAACACCAGCTGCAGTAGGAGAGGGACTCTGGCTTCAACTGCACTGGATTCCAATGAACACAGAGATGACTGAGGTTTGTAAAGGGAGAAAAGAGAGGGAAGAAACGGGTCATGAGAACGTGGAAAGTGGGAACAGAAAAAGGANCTGGGGTGGCAAAGAGTCGGACAGGACTTGGTGACTGAACACCAGCTGCAGTAGGAGAGGGACTCTGGCTTCAACTGCACTGGATTCCAATGAACACAGAGATGACTGAGGTTTGTAAAGGGAGAAAAGAGAGGGAAGAAACGGGTCATGAGAACGTGGAAAGTGGGAACAGAAAAAGGATGGGGAGCTGTGTGGGAAGTGACGGGGGGGAGGTGAGTGGAGACTTACGGAGGCTGGCTTGGCAGCAGAGCGGTGCAGTCTCTCTCTGGTTTGGCAGCGTGTGTTTTCTTGGGCAAAGACTCGGCATAGGGGCTGGGCCACCTCTGGGTACAGCCTAGTGCAGGTGGAAGCCGGGCTACAGTCTGGTCGAGGGGCTTAGCATGGGGTCCAGGGAAGTCCGTCCTTTGGCCTGGGGTAGAGCTCAGTCCTGAACGGTAATTAAGATTTGTGTGGAACACAGACCTGCAGGGACTGGGAGGGGAAGCAGTGGTCTCAGACTGACCTCCCAGGAGCCAGAGGATCAAGGGGGGATGCCTGCAGGTTTAGGGATCCCGGTCTCTCCCAGCAAGTGACAAGGGAGGAGGGCCCGCCTGGGGGGCTGCTGGGCGGTAGAGTCTGGCACCGTGGCAGGGTCTCAGGAAAAACCTGGTGTGACTGAAAGGGCCATGTTGTCCGCTGTGGCTGCTGAGACAAGAAGTAGAATCCCCCGGCCGCTGGGTGTCTGCTCTGAGCCAGGAAGCCCTCTGGGGTCCCATCTCACAACGAATCTGCATAGGGCCATGCTCTTAGCATTTAAGGGACAGCACCACCCAGAGAACCTACGGCAGCAGCGGGCACGGTCTCCAGGCCCCGCCATCCAACCTGGAGGACGTCATCAGAGATGCTGAGCTTCTCTGGAACCGTGTGCTCCTGGGAAACAGAGAAGGTTAAGAAATGCCCTCCACTCTCGTGTTCTGGGAAACAATTTCCTGCAAAAACCCCCTTTCCTCATACGACTCAGATGACTCAAGACTCGCAGATGTCCCACGGTTCCCCCAGGACAGAGCCAGACACGGCCCTCCAAGGCCCATTCTGCGCCTGGTAAATGACCAGCTGATGGCCTGGTCCCCACTGATCCATCAGAGCAAGAGGCTTTTCACCAGACTTCGGTTTAAGATTGTCCCCTCCGGAGCTCTGACCTCTGGCCCACCCCCAGCCCAGCCTCCTTTAGGCCCGCTGGCCTCCTGATGCAATCTCTGCTCTGTGACTCGATCATGGCACCCTTTCTCCCCACTTCCTACACTGGCTCTTTGGAGAAGGAAATGGCAACCACTGCAGTGTTCTTGCCTAGAGAATCCTGTGGACAGAGGAGCCTGGGGGGCTGCTGTCCATGGGGCCGCACAGAGTCGGACACGACTAAGGCAACTTGGCATGCATGCGTTATGCCCTTTATAAGGACTGACCCTGCAGCAGAGCATCAGGGCATTACCCCTTCTGTGATAGAGTCCCCCCCGCCACCCTTTGTGATGGTCCCCATCCCACACCAGCAAAAGTCCTCGAGAGTCAAGTGCCTCTTACTAGACCTGGATCCATTTCTCGCTTGATGGCCACATGTGGCCATTGAACTCTTGAAGTGTGACTAGAGATGCTGTGGTTTTATTTTAAAACAATTAATAGAAATTTAAGTAGCCATATGTGGGAAGCAAACAGAGGAGAAAACAAGCTGAGTTGGGAGCGGAGGTGCAAAATGCTCCTGACCCAGGCCCTGGCTGAGCACTGACTCTCCCCACCCCTGCTGAGCACTGACCACCCCCCAGACCCCCTGCTGAGCACCTACCCCCCCCAGACCCCAGCTGAGCACTGACCCAGACCCCCTGCTGAACAATGACCACCCCCCAGAACCCCTGCTGAGCACTGTTCTGGACCCCCTGATGAGCACTGACACCCACCTCCCCACCCCCAGCAGAGCACTGACCTGGACCCCCGCCAAGCCCTGCCCTGGGCCCCAGATGAGCTGTGACTCCGCTGCAGCACCCCATCCCACGCCTGCCCCAGGGGAGGCCTTCAGTAGCTGGCCTCTGGAGCAGTCAGCCCAGCAGAGGAAGTGGAGAAGGGGCTGCTGGCACTCTCCTGCAGAGCTGGCAGGCGGGCTGACTGTCTGTCTCCCTCCACAGCCAGCTCTTGCCCTTTGGTCCCACAGACCAATGCAGATTTTCTTCTTAAACTTTCAGAGAATGGTTTGAGATAAGAACAATTTATGTCTCAAACACAGGAGCCAATAAAGCTGTGTATTTCCCTGGCTCCTGTCAGGAGGGCCCTGTCTAACTCTGAAGCCCCTAGGGTGGGTGGCAGGTGGTAAAACATCCTTTGTAGGGTAAGGTAAGGTGGCATTGTCTGCAAATTAAATGGATTCCTGGCTTAAGTTCCTGGTGGGGCTGAGGGAGGCCTGAGAGAAGCTTCTGCAGTCACACTGCCTGCAGAGGGGAATTTTTCACCAGGTTGGGCTGCGGGGGAAATATTGTTCCGGAGCAGAGGCTCAGACTCTGAGTCTGACTTTAGCTGACCTGCGGTGGCTCCTGTACCAACTCTTAACTTGAGTTCAGCTTTCTTATTTGTATAATTGGAACACAGTGGATCTCTCTAGCTTAACGCTTGAATGTGAACAGGATAAACAAAATCAGGATACTTTGAAAATCTCCAGCGTGAAAAGTGGACTTGATGCTCTTCCCCAGAAGCAGACACTGGGGCTTCTTCTCCGAGAGTCTGTTGAGGACCTTGGGTTGTGGTGGGGTGGGGGTGGGGGCAGGATGGAGCGTAGAGAAAGCAGAGATGGGCTTGGGGGCAGGACAGGGCTGGCATGGGGCACAGGCTAAGTCAGGCGGAGAGCTGACCAAGAACACATCCTCCAAGGTGAGCGCTAGAGAACAGCTCAACCTCAGAATCCCCTCCTGGAGGTCAGGGTGCCTACCCTGTGCCCACCTCCCTTCGGTGGAGGGAAAGATCAGGGTAACCCTGCTTTCTTGCTGGGAAGGGAATCTCCCAGAGAAGGAGCACTCGGGAGTGTCATCACCCAGGAAAGAGACCGGGCGGGCGACCCACAGTGTGACAGTGTTCCTGGTGAACTGGACTTTCAAAGGTATCCGGTGAGAAACAAAATGAGAGGTAAGAAGTGGATTTACTTAGAGAGAACCCCCCAATGTGGGCATCTCAGAAGACTAGAGCCTTGAAATATGGCAAGGCTAGTTTTTACAGGCTGGATAATTCCATAGGCTAATGAGAGGGTGGATTGTCCCAATTATATGGGGGAAGGGGCAGGGATTCCCAGGACTGGACCGCTGGTGACTTTCTGATCTTTCATGGTTGGCCTCAAACTGTCTTGGAACTGGTGGGTGTGACACCTGTGTGTGTGTTAGTCACTCAGTCGTGTCTGACTCTTTGGGAGCCCAGGGACTCTAGCCCACCAGGGTCCCCTGTCCATGGGATCCTCCAGGCAAGAATACTGGAGTGGGCTGCCACTCCTTTCTCCAGGGGAATTTCTTGACCCAAGGATCAAACCTGGGTCTCCTGTATTGGGTCTCCTCTACATTTAGCATATGCTAATGTAGAAACGGTCTGGACCTAACAGAAGCAGAAGATGTTAAGAAGAGGTGGCAAGAATACACAGAGGAACTGTACAAA
>SJYA01006646.1:0-20546 GCA_006410615.1 Neotragus moschatus
AAATCAGCCATAAGTGTATCTGAGTTCCGGGGACTCAGGTACACTTATGAAAGCCCGCTTTAGCAAGGACTTGACAATAGTAAACGGAGCCTCTCAGAAACTGCAGGGAGCTGAATGACTCTTCTCTCTCCCTTAGGGCAAGAGCGACCTGCGCAATGTTGTTTCAGCTAACGACAGAGCCAGGCAGCATCTGAAGGCTGGGACACCCACCTCTGCGCGCTACAACCTTCACTAAAGTCCTTGAGAAGTTAGGGAGAAAATGCTGCGCGCCAATGCCGGTGCCCTAGAAGCGTACCAGATGACCTGCAATCTATTACACAGCGCTTCTCAGAGCCAGCGCAGGCTGGGGATTAATAGCCAGTCGAAGAAAGGATCAAGGTCAGGCCAGTCTTGGCCACGGCACTTTTCACGCTGTTGGCTCGACGTGGTCAAGCAGCTGGGCCTTCTGGTAAACCTTGAAAGTCCTGTTTCAGGACGGCTTCCCCACCTAGTTGGCTACATCACACCATTCCAAGTTGGCAAGCTTCTCTGTGGCACGCTGAGGTCTGGAGTGCACAGGACAGGAATAAGCACAAACGGCACCCTCCCCATCTTCTGGGCAACGTTCCCATCGGCTGGATGGAAGTATATAAGGTAGACACTTGAAAATGGAGCCATAACCCCCGAAGGAACAAGGCAATGGGAACAGTAACCCCCAAATCTTTTCTCTAGTACGTAGCTGCGTCCAGTTAATAACATGAATCTTCCCCTCTCTTACTTCTTTTTGAATCTAATATTTTTCCTCTACTAATCAACTCTGACAGATTGCAAACTCTTCACTGTCAAAAATAATCAAAGCACTTGTGTTTGTTTCATAGATTTCCTTCTTTACATATAGGAAGTTTTCAAACCTGGAGATATTTCAAAAATCTTACAAACTACCACCCTCCCTGCAATTCACTCATTGTGAACATTTTTGCATATTTTGAGAGCGCCCTGTGTGTGTGTGTGCATGTGCACGCACGTATACTTAAGTACACCTATACTGCACATATACAATACTTTTTGGCTGAATGACTTACAATTAAGTTGCAGACATGATGCTACTTCACCCCTAAATCGTCCAACATCCTAAAAACAACAGAGTTTCTAGAGTGATTTTGTTGTTTCGGCTGTTCTATCTGACTGATGGGGTGTATTTCAAGTCTACCTTACAGAACATGAGGATGGCTTGCAAGCTGTTTCAAGGTGTCAAACCGAAGTATCAGGGAATCTGTAGTCAGACCATGTTAGGTGCTGCCAAGTTGAGGCGGTCCTCTCGCTGCAGGACCCCACAGAGTATGAAGACAGGACATGCTGGGCACAGCACATCCCTCACTTTATCAGACTTCAGAAGAGTACCTTTTCTGGAGCATCTGGTGTTAATGTATTTCTGAGGGAGAAAAAAAAAATTGGAGGAAGGATATAACCCACTGTGCAGGGCTTGAGCCCAAGGGCTAAAGTTATGAACACAGAGGTATTAGACATCACTGCTAAAGAGCCTGCTGACAATTAAGCTCACCCCTCCACCCCATCAATAAACTTACGTATTTATTTTGTCAGGAACCAGAAGGGTGGGTCTGCTGATGTAATGATTTCACAGTGTACTCATTTCATTCAGATGTTCTTTTTTTTTTTTTCCTGAATAGATGTTATTGGAATTCTCCAGGGTAAAATACTGGAGTGGGCTGCCATTTCCTCCTCCAGGGCATCTTTCTGACCCAGGGATGGAGTCCAGGTCTGCTGCATTGCAGGCAGACTCTACTGATTAAGCCTCCAGGGTAACCTGAGTTAACGTGCAGGCCTGTTAAAGTGTGAGTCCCCGTGTCCATTCAGAGCACCGTAAGGCTTCCTTGTGCCAAGTCGCTCAGTCATGTCCGACTCTTTGTAAACCCCTGGACTGTATGGCCAACCAGGCTCCCCTGTCCATGAGATACTCCAGGCAAGAATACTGCAGGGGGTTGCCATCTCCTTCTCCAAAGGGTTTTTAGCATTGTCATTTTATCATTATCTTTAGGTTTTCTCTCCCAGTTTGGTTAACATTATGCTTCCTCAAGTATTTTCTCTTATCCTCTTTTCTTGATTTCTTGGTCCCCCCAAAAAATGCCAAACACACATTAACAATATTCACCACCCATCCGGTAAACTCCCTACTCAAAAAGAAGGTATATTATTTGCTTTGGTATTTTGAAAAAACACCATAATACGCAGTTTTCATATTAGTGTATTTTAGATGATAGGCTGATTGCCTGAAGATGTTGTTTTTATAAGCTAAATGAATTCTTAAGAAAAGTCATTCCAATTCTGACAAAAACGTTTGATTGACCTCAGAAGTTTCTGTCACTGGTTGTCATAGAGAAATCAAGAGTTTCATTGCCTGGATAATTTGTTTCCTAGGGGAGAAGAGAAGTGAGTTTTCACGTACTTTACACCTAGGTAATATAATGTTCAGTATCTATCCACTATAAAGCCACAGGAGCACACGTGACTTAAAGGCATTTTTATCACATATGAGCTTATTAAAACATCAAGCAGATCAAGCTGCTGATGAGAACTTTCTGTGGACGTGAAAACGTGAACCAACTGGAAATCTCTCACACAGTAGCCACAAGGGCCTATTGAGAAGCTGGCTAGGAACTATTAAGAAACCACTGTTTTATAAGTAAATAAATAAACGATCTACATGAGCACAGCCACACATGGGAAACATCTCCTAAAGCAGACAGCACAGAAGAGAGTGCCTAACACTGATGTCTTGCTCCCTCTCGCCTTCCCTTGTTAGACACACAGATGATAACGCTAGGAAGATTCTTCAGTCACACTGAGAAGTGCAGTGGCCAGCTGTTAAGGGTACTGATATGAGGACAATGAAGGCTGGAGAGAGGAGGGTGGGAGCGGGAGGTCTGAACCTGAGACCCAGAGGGAGCCCAGAGATGTGCGGAGAGACGGTGAGAGAGGCAGGACCAGGCTTCTCCTCGTCTCCTCCTCCACAGGCCCCCGCTCCCGACACCCGCGTGGGTACTGCTCACCCTCTGCCCGTCTCCACTGATATCACCACCTTGGAAATCTGACCCACATATTCAAGATCCAGGTGGAATGGCATTTCCCATAAAAAGTCTTCCCTTGATTTCTCCTGAAGTAAAAGGTATTTCCCTAAATAATCAGGCAAAGTAAGAAAGACCATCCAGCGAAGTCTTGTCACTTTTACACCGTAGACTTGTCCAAGCATCAGAAAACCAGCTAAGAATGAAGGAAGCATCTTTCACAGGCTTCATCGGCTCTTCCCCAGCACCCAGCCTGGCAGCAGTATTTTCAGCTTCTGCCCTCCGGCCCCTCTGGACCACAGTTAGCTCCTGTTTTGTAAATACTGAGGACGTGATATTACTGCTGTCTGCACTACGTAGCTGCATTGATTGACTCTAACCTGCCGTACTCCCTCAGTTTAGCCCTTCCTTGAGCCACTTAGGGAGTAACCCAGTCCTGTGTGGCTCCTACTGTCCCACTGTGGAATAGATCCATGACCAGAATTTCTGAACCCACAACCTTGATCCCATGATAAGGATCTAGGGCACAGAGAATCTCCTGTCCCCAAATTTGCCAGAATTCTTGCTCTTATATTTTTGGGTGGTGGTCCTTCTGCCAGTGCTCACCCAAATGCACTGGAATATATTCCCTGGTAGCTCAGACAGTTAAGAATCTGCCAGCAACACAGGAAACCTGGGTTTAATCCCTACCTCGGGAAGATCCCCTGGAAAAGGGAATAACTACCCACTATAGTATTCTTGACTGGAGAATCCCATGGACAGAGGAGCCTGGCAGGCTACAGGTCATGGGACTGCAACACTTTCACTTTTTTTTCACATGACTTGTGTGAAAAGTAATGAAGGCCAGCAAGCTATCTTTGCACAATTCATTTCTCCTCATGCTGGCCTGATACTATCCATTAGTTCTAGTTTGAACAATGCATACTGAACCAATTTAAGGCAGTTCCATATAAAGTCCATTCAGTGTATATTCCTGGAATCATCTCTTCTGCGTGAAATCTTCTGTGGATCATCAAAAACACAGAGGACATGTGCACTCCAACCTAATGAAAACTGGAAAGAGAATTTTACCCCCCAGTCTCTGTGTACTTGTCCCACATTTCCTATTTTCAACTCCCCGGCTTCACTTTTCCAAATGACTTGGGCAGTTCCTTAAATTTAGTCAGCTTTCAATGAACATTCATCAGATGTCTCATATTTTACACGATGTGAAAGTTGGAGCAGGTATGACGGCATCAGAGTGAAATTCACATTAAACAGGATGTGTGCTTGTGTGTAGGCTCAGCGTGTCCGACTCTCTGCAGCCCTTTGGACCGCAGCCCACCAGGCTCCTCTTTTCACGGGATTCTCCAGGGAAGAATACTGGAGTGGGTTGCCATTCCCTTCTCCAGAGGATCTTTCCAAACCAGGGATCAAACCCATGTCTCCTGCATTGCAGGCATATTCTTTACCTGCTTGAGCCATCAGGGAAGCCCCCAAAATCAAGTAGCCATGATTATCAAACATCCAGAATAACTTTCCACCAGCCAAACTTACTGGATTAGATTCAAACATCCTTCAAAACATTAGCATATTGTACTTTAAATAAATAATATCTTAACATCACAAATTATTAGTATGATAAATAAAAATTCTTCAGTGATCAATGCAAAGAAATAGAGGAAAACAACAGAATGGGAAAGACCAGAGATCTCTTCAAGAAAAGTAGAGATACCAAGGGAACATTTCATGTAAAGATGGGCTTGAGAAAGGACAGAAATGGTATGGATCTAACAGAAGCAGAAGATATTAAGAAGAGGTGGCAAGAATACACAGAGGAACTGTACAAAAAAGATCTTCATGACCCGGATAATCATGATGGTGTGATCACTCATCTAGAGCCAGGCATCCTGGAGTGTGAAGTCAAGTGGGCCTTAGAAAGCATCACTACAAACAAAGCTACTGGAGGTGATGGACTTCCAGTTGAGCTACTCCAAATCCTGAAAGATGATGCTGTGAAAGTGCTGCACTTATTATGTCAGCAAATTTGGAAAACCATCCACCCAGTGTATGTACTTTTAAAACACGTTTAGCAATCTCTAAGGAGGCTCTACCCTTAAAGTTATAACTTAATTCTCAATTTTTGTGCTAGGGTATTTTAAATTAATTTATCTGCCACATAATTTCATCTAGTGAAGCAAAATCTGCTGATTAAAGTGAATGTCTCTGCCTGGTTTTTGTGGCTGTTGTTGTTGCTGCCAATTTATTTTTTCTTTATTAATTTTAATAGTAATAACCAAACCTCTACTGCCAAGAGAAAAAATGTAGAGTGAAGCATACTTTAAGAAATAGTTTTAAACAAATAACCAGGATTGAAGCTAAGCGGCATAAACCCAGATATGAGCTTGGGCAGGAGACAGGTAAGGTGGATCCTAGAAAAGTCCCCACTCTTCACTACGTTGAGTGAAGCTCAGTAACTCAAATGTAGACGGAAGTAACTGTTGACACTGCCGTCCACCAGGTCGCACAGAGTCAAACACGACCAACGCGACTGAGCAGCAGCTGTTGACACCGCAGATGGCTGTGTAAAGTTTCCTCAGAAGACAATCTCTGTACTCGAGGACGTGTCCATCTAGGTCAGGCCAAGCCTTGTGTTGTCACCTTTGGCAAATCAACTGACTCCCAGTGCTATTTTCTTATCTGCAAAATGGAGATGGTGATAGTACCTACCTCACAGGCTTTTGTAAGAATGTTTGAAAGAATAATACAGGTGAAGCCCTCTGTGCAGTGTCTGATACATGTTAGCTATTTTCATTTGCTGACGAGAAATATGGACCCTGAGTTATTCCCAGGTACCCATATCTGTGAGCACTTCATACCCTGGATTCCTCAGTGACCACTGTCCTGCTGTTATAAATGAATCACCATTTATATTCTTACACACCACTTCCATCTTAAACCTACAGCTAAATTTTTAGAAATATCAGAGGTATAATTCTTTTCAAAACTGCATCAAAACCAACTAAGTCCTTTACAATGAAATATTTAATAATATAATGGAATATGAACCATAAACTATAATGGAAAGTCTTTAAATTGATTTAAAGCTTACTAGAGTTTCATTTCTTTTCATAAATCACCATTACTGCGCAAGCAGTACAGGTGGATTGTACAAAAATTATTAGCAGGAGTGACAACTGTAAACAATGATATGGGTCTCATCTAGTGGATACCATTTTCAAGCTGGTTAACGCACTTGAAAAAAAACTGGGGCATTTCCAAAAAATAAAAACAGTTTTATAATGTGTAGTTTGTAAAAGGGTATTCAAGGAGACACAAAGTGGATTGCAAAATTTCGTTTCCATGGCAGACCTGCTTACACTGGTGGTTATTCTTCACTGAAAGGTAAGCGTGGTCGTCATTTTAGAAATGAGGAAACACAAGCTCAGAGAGGTAGAGAGCCACCCCCACGACAGCCAACAGGTAGTCAGACATTTGCATGTGAGTCTTCCTGATTACAAACCTACACTTTGCGCTCAACTGTGTGACAATCACCTTGACTAGGGTGCGGATTATTGCTGAATACTGTAGAGGATTGATTCAATGGCTCTCAAAAGTGGCTCTTGAACACAGGCTGGCAATTAAGGCCCATGGCCAGCAATCACTCACTGCTTCAGCGTCAGTCTCACCCCCATACTCCCTCATTCAATCAGCAGTAAATGTTTCACGGAAATTTCCATGAACGTTTTATGGCACTGGCATTCGGAAAGAATATGCAGATACAAAAATTATCAACCAAAAAAGGTACAACTCATTTTTAAGAGGTAGCACATATTCTAAACTTGTACTCTACAGTGAGAAATGGTAATCGATGGCATAACATTAGAATCAGTAGAATTTCTTATTTATTTTTATAGAAGCGATGCCTTTCCTGATATTCTAAAAGTGATTTTAAACTCTCTTCACTCTCAGTCTTCTAAGTCTTAGCGAAACCTGTGAAGAAAATGAATGCCCAGAGAAACGACATCAATTAGAGAGTAACAAGCAAGGTGTGACTCTCCCTAAGCCCACATTTTCTATCTTATTTTATTCACAATAGACATATCAGTATTTTGGCACAAATATTTCATATAAGTAGAATATTTCCAATTTCACTACAGCTGCTAAATATCTTCTTACAAATTCCAATGTCTCACATATCCTATTTTGCCTTACCAAATGATGAGACAAAATACATAATGTTAATAAATCTTATCTTTCTCCATGTTGATTTCAAAAGGTCTTCTGTGGTAAGTGAAATTCATAAACTCTCTACTGCTCCTTAAAATATGAGAAAAATGACTTTTCTTCAGGGACACGGTGATTCGTCAGAAATGTCAGATGATGTCATCATGCTGAAGGAAAAATGTAAAATCACTGTCTTCTCTTAATCAAGGCTGGTACCACCGTGAACTATGTGTAAATGGCTCAGCAGGTAAAGAATCCACCTGCAAGAGGCAAGGAGACACAGGCTCCATCCCTGGGCTGGGATGGTTCCCTGGGGGAGGGAATGGCAGCCCTCTCCAGTATGCTTGCCTGGAGAATTCCACGGACAGAGCCTGGTGAGCTCCAGTCCAAAAGGTCGCAAAGGTCAGACACACTTGAGCAGTTGTGCGCACGCACTAAGAGAACACGGCTGAACCATTTGGGCCAGAACACTCTTCACAGCCACTCTGCGGCCCTAGGGCCACTACAGGCTGCTTCACGGCTTCCCAACTCAAAAGGCCTCGGGGACCCATGTAAGTGCAGCTCGTCCGGCCCAGCTCAGAGGCCCTGCTCTCCTACAAGCATCCTGTCTGCATCGCACAGACACTCGTCTTCTGCAGGGGTGGATTTGGTTCAACCAGATCTCAAGCCGCTAAGGGCAGGGGTTACATACAGCTGTTTCATTTCCGTTACCCATCTCCACTTTCAACCTAGAATACTGTCCTCCATGGAGATACTAATCCTACTCATGGTCAAATACCTGAGAAACTACTGAGATCAGTTTAACTAATTTGAACTTGAAATGCACAGTAAGGCCACTGGGCTCATGCCACAAGTTTCAGAAATGCCTGCTACCTTCTGCAACTGCCTCACCCCAGAGAAGAAGCAAATCCTGCTTTCGGAATGCCACAGAAGCCAGCCCAGGCTTCTTACCATCTCCATTAAAAAAAAAAAAAAAAACTAAACTTACAGAAAGAAGATTTATCAAGAGAGAAAATGAAGATATAACTGTATGATTTCTTGGGAAAGAGCTAAGAAAGACCTAAAGAAATTTCTGAACTTATTTAAACCTTGTCTGTCTAAGACATCAGGTTGCTTGGGGGAGGGGAAGAATAGTGATAAAGAGGCAGAATGTAGTTATAAGGAAATAAAAGAATATTATAAACCTGAAAGATTCCTTCCATCAAGGATATTAACATCAAACAGAAAAAAATTTTAGTAACAAGAGAAAATCATAAAACATAACCAAGGCAATTTTTACTCTAACAACCTTTTTATAATCTAAGAATAGCTCTCACGTGGATTTATACAGACCTTAAAGGGTAGCTAACAAGTGTGTACACAGCAGGAAAGAACCCTAGTATTCTGAGAGTGTGTGTCAGTCACTGGATCGTGTTTGACTCTGCGACCCTATGTGGTGTAGCCTGACAGGCTCCTCTGTCCGTGGAATCTCCTGGCAAGAATACTGGAGTGGGTTGTCATGCCCTTCTCCAGGGGATCTTCCCGACTCAGGGATCAAGCCTGGGTCTCCTGTGTTGCAGATGAATTCTGAGAAAAGAGAAGAATAAACCCAAAGAGTAGGGAGGAGAATACACACTTCTAAAACAGAGACTTCTATCTGGAAAGACCTTTGACTTTTAGCTGCTGAAATGATCCACCACGCACTCTCATGATTCTGTCTCCCATCCAGGTGCACCTAGTCACCTCTGTCCCGATCAGAACCACGTGCTCAGTGCTATTGGGCAGCTACCCCCAGCCAGCCCCTAACATCTCTCCCCAGAGCTTCCTTCAGGTCTCAGGGATCACAGCACAGACACTTCATGGGAATCAAGGTGTTAGGAGAAACCTCTGAAACCCTTTGAAAAGGTGTGGATAAAACAAACAGCCCATTATCTAAGAGAAGGCAAGTTCAGAGGTGGAGAAAAATCAACAAGCAGTTTGTGACTTCTGACTCTGCTCAGGCTGTGTTTTAGCTTCATTGTCTGGAGCCTTGGTACCTGGGGAATCCTAGGTGTCACCTGGCTTGATTCACAGAATCTCGGTCCCCATGGACAGACAAGTCAGAAACCTGGTCTGCCCCCTCTGAACTGTGCCTTCCGATTCTTCACTAAATCTCAAGAGGCGCCATCAGAAATGCTCCAAAGTTTTCTCTCTCATCTAATTCTAAGGGCCCCATGCTGACCGAGGCCTTTTTCACCATCCAAGTCTCCCAGGAATTCTCTCATCCTCTATCTTCCTCTCTTCTTGAGCAAGAAACTTCCAAACAGCTAAGAGAATTCTCCATAAAAACAGACTGTGCCATCTACTGAAACAAAACAAAACAAAGTATGGTACTAGCTTTTGTTCACCTACAGCAGCAGCTTTCCACCGAAGAGGGAAATGTGTCACCCAGGGCCTCCAGGTTGGAGGCCAAAGGGCAGAAGGTAAGGACCTTTAATTAAAGTAGTGGTTTTATCTTTGCAAAAAAAAAAATTCATTTACAGTTTATACTTTCTACAAAATATATTTCTATTATTCTCTATAGAGATATTTTGAATTACTAACCATTATAAAAGGCAACACTCCTAGAATATGACACTAAAAATAATCATAAAAAATTGCTATTCACAGCTGAAATTTTTTTTGATGTTTATTTAGGTACTTGCGTTTTTGGCCCCCTTTCTTTTATTTTTATGGTGTCTTGCTTGTTTTAGGCTGTGCCATGTAGTATGTGGGATCTTAGCCCCCAGACCAGGGATTGCACCTGGACCCCCTGCATTGGAATCATGGAGTCTTAACCAGTGGGCGAACCAGGGAAGTCCTCGTAGCTCAAATTCTATATCACAGTCCCTCAGGACGTTATCCCAGCTGTGTTATCCAAACTTAATTACACTGTCTTCTGCAATACTGAAGCCAAAACGCTTGTGATTTCCAAACCCTCAATGCTCAGGCCTCCACATCTGCATTTGCCCTGGATGCATTGACTTCGAGAGGAATTCCCAGTTACCTTTAAAGTCTGAACCAAGTGTCCTGGAGAAGTCTTGCCTGCCCTTGCCCACAAGAAGCCATGTGAATGTACCACCTTTGAAGCTTCAGCATTTGATTCCTCGGGCGTGTTCATTTGTGACTTCGGTTACAGGACATAAAGCCTGGCAGGCTACAGTCCATGGGATCCCAAGGGGCGGACACGACTTAGCGACTGAACCAACGCCACTACTGGATATGGCTGCTTGCTGTGGAAACCAGTCTTCTAAGCATGAGGACCCTGATTTTCCCGTCTTTCTATCTTAGAGCTTGACAAGCCACGAGGGAGTCAACAGTGCTTAGCCTCAGTGATGGGTTCATGGGACACATACAAAAGAAACATTAAACAGTGAAAATGATTTGCAGAAGGGCTTCCCTTGGTGGCTTAGTCGATAAAGAATCTGCTTGAAAAGCAGGAGACCAGGGTTCAATCCCTGGGTTGGGAAGATCCCCTGAGTAGGGAATGGCAATCTGCTACAGTATTCTGGCCTAAGAAACCTCACGGGCAGAGAAGCCTGGCGGGCTATAGTCCATGGGGGTCACAAGAGTCAGACAAGACTTAGCGACTAAGCTACCACCACCACCATTTGATGAAATCTTTCTGTTTTCCTTAAATGTCTGGTCCTCGGGCTTTCTTACCCCATTGATTGCCACTGATGGTTGACTTCCCCACAGCAGTCGGTGCGTTTCCTTTTAAATTTTAAATGCCTGAACGTCATGACCATTTCTTCCTTCTGCAGAGAGGCTCTCAAACCCTAATTACATCTGCATTCTGACAGCCACAAAGTAGACAAATATCTTGATTTACAAGTAATTCTATTAGATATTAGAAAAACTTGTTTTAGCCTTTTCATTCTATTATTATAAATGAAATTTACCTAGACTCAAAAATGCAGATAAAATATTTTTAATACAGCACCAGTTTCACTTACACTACTGGTAAACCAGCTTTTATAAGATTCACTGACACCCATATTTTCTACAACAGTTATTCATATGAGAAACAATTTGTTTTCTCTGCCTGTTCAAATGCAGGTAAACAGGCAATGTCTTCGCGGGCGCCAGGTAATAACCGTGCATTGGGTGTGTTTGAACGCAGACTGTCATCTGCTGTCCCTGTGAGTCTCCTTCTTTCCCGCCCCTCTACTGCTCCGAACCTAAGCAATTTCCTAGCAGGTCATTCTCTCCAGAACCTATCAGTTCTCCAAATTGCTTTCATATTAATTTTCCTAAAGTAAATCTTTGACCGGATCATTCTCCCTAAATGTCTCCTCATTATCTTTTGGATGAGATTCAGACACCTTTGTTTAATAAATCTGGCCCCTCCATTCTTTGTGTGAGACAGACCAATTCTGTCTTCACCTTCCCCTACTGCTCATTTCTGAAAGCTAAATCGGGGCCTCACAAGACACACCTTTTGCTTCCTTTATCAGAATAGTTATCTGAAACTTGGAAACTAGGCAAAAAATGTGGACAGCTGGACCTTTGGATATCATGGAGGCAAAAGCCACACAGTCCATGGGATTCTCCAGGCCAGAATACTGGAGTGGGTAGCCTTTCTCTTCTCCAGAGGATCTTCTCAACCCAGGGATCAAACCCAAGTCTTCCGCATTACAGGCGGATTCTTCACCAGCTGAGCCACCAGGGAAGAACTTTTACCTGTACACCTTATGTATTTTGGGGGAGAGAGAAGATTATGAATGTCCTAACAGGGACCATCTCTCACACGTACTCAGTAAACACTCCAATCTATTTCTTCCCCTTTGCTGCTAACAACATCTAAAAATGCATCATTTCTCCCTGTTTCTAGAGGCCCTCGTTCTCCTCTTCAGCCTTTTGGGGTCCAGATGCACCGCTGCCACCTCCAGGAAGTCTCACTGATTCATCCATCAAATGCAAACCTTCTGCCCCTGCATCCACATGACTTTAAATTTGCATTTTTCTCTGGGTGCTTAGATCACGTTATAACCCACCATAAATCATAGATATTTTTATCAAACTTGTTACACTTTAGAGTTTTGAGGATGGAGAATACATATCACTGTACCGTCCTCATGTCAACGAACCAAAAAATGGCACGGACATGAAGGAAGTCAAGTAACTAGATTTGAAACTAATACCGTGGTAGGGGGACGTTTTCTAGCTTGCAGCAGAAAACATCACAATACGCTGACCCTGAAATAATTTACTCTGTGACAACACGGGAGGAAAGTTCTTCCCGACGCACGACAATGACATGCATCTTGACAACTGGTTTTACGGTGCCAGGATTTTAAAATGAAATGTTTCTTAGCTTCTGTTACTTGGCAATGCTTAAGGAATGTTGTCAAAAGATTAAATAAAAATTGATCATAAATCTTCATTTCAGGGCAGCATGTAGGAAGGGCTACATTACAGCAGCCATGTTTGTGTCAGCATATGGAAAACAGAGTCTTATTTTAATAGCATCAAGACTACTGAACTTACTGCACATAATTTGTACAGATTTGAGGACGGTAATGTTGATGGTCATCAATGAATATACGATTGAGGCTGGAAAAAAAAAACAAAATACTGAGGACTATGAACTAGTCCTTCTGGACTCTAAATGGAAAGAATGACCTCTTCCCAGTGGCTGTAGTCACTATTTGCAGGGCTCAACGTGCTTGCCTGAAAGGTCTGCCCATTTGCCAGTTTTCAGAACAGTCCCGTTTACCCCCAGTTTGTCTGGTTTCCGGGCGATGGCCCGTGGGGTGATCACCTGCCCAGACCACCTGGTGCTTCAGAAATCATCTAGTTGCGATTTTATAAACTGTCTCCCTAAAGCTCTGTAGTCACCCTTTAACTCTGAAGACTTGCTGTCAAGCAGCCAGAAAAGCTTGATGAATATCCTCACTTACACATCGAGCTAGACTTTACTGCGTGATGAAAGCGGGGTGACTGCTGTAAGAGTCAGCAAGTCTTCCTTACAAATAAAATTCCTCTGTTGGTTATGTATTTCAGCTCTGGGAAGATCGTCCTGGAGGATGAAATAAGAGCTTTGGAAGAAATTAATGCTTTGGTGATCAAAAAAACCTATTAGGTTAAATCCAAATTGCAGTAATTCTCATGACCTAGGAATTATATCTGGAGAAGACTGTAACGGATAGAAGATAGAAAGACAGATACATAGCAAAATAGATATATTTCCTTTTAGCTGCTAAAAGGAGAAAGGCCAACGATGTGACAGGAAGAAAATAAAAAACAGAATATCAAAAAGATTTCCACATGCACAAATGGTAGCAGAGAGGAAGCTATAAAGCGAAAGGAAGAAAAGTATCTAGAAGGAAAAGCACATACAGTAACAGCCAGAGAGATATGGAAAAGAAAAACAAACACTAGAGAGAAAAGGCGGGTTCACAGAATACCACTCTCATCTGTAGCCCAGGTCTCCCGCATCTCAGGCAGATTCTCTGCCATCTCAGTCACCAGGGAAGCCCCATAGGGTCAGGACTGTTAAGCAAATGGGGCTATCCCCCCCTCTTGACACACCCTCCACGTGGGGCATAAACCGCTCCCGACGTCCACCACTAGCTCCCCGGCCAGCCCTTCTCTTGTATCCATCACTGCCTCTCCCTCTCAGTAAGTCTTTGCGTTGGGGAGGTGAGGTGTGCAGAAAAGCAGGCACTCAACAGCCACATATTCTCCTCTCCTCCCCTTACCTTACATGCGGTGTAGTCAGAGAAGTATTCAAATATCCTTGGAAAAGAATAATCACCTTTGGCTCAAGAAAAAGTTACGATCACAGCATGAAAATGTTGATGAAGTTAGGAGACAGAGGAAGTTTGAATGAGATTCCAGCACAGCGTCTTGGCAGAAGACACAGGTGGTTTAGGGTAACAACAGACATGTAAATACCATCCACACACAACCTGCACGCAGCACCCACCCGCTGAGACACTGAGGACATGGGCGCGGCGGGGGCCCTGGGCAGCAGGTGGGTGGGCGAGGCTCAGAGGCCTCCACGCTTGCTCCTCCCAGGCAGTGAGTTAGAGAAAGGTCATCCTCTTATCTCCCGTCTGCCTCCCTGCTGCCAGCGCATATGCCTCTCTACTCAGACAACTCTTCTTTAAAAATCGGTCAGACTCAGCTTATCTTTATAGAAAATTGTCCATGAAGCCTGCTAAAACCTAGGAGACTCAGAGATCTGTAAAGTGCGTCTACATCTAAACTGTATACAAAACGACCACACTGTTTAGTAAAAATAATGAAAATTGACAAAGCATTCACTTTGTAGCTCTTCAGCTTCCCCCACTGTTCATTACTGGTTTTATTGTTTCTGAATTGCAGTGCATATTGCAGAACTTGGCTAAATGGGTCTTTGCGTAGATAGGAGTCTCGGCTTCTGCCAGGGGTGAAGGAGAAAAAGCAACACTAGGTACGCAAATGCTCTGAAGTTTCAAAAGGAAGATGAAAACACACATGCATCATTCAACTGTCCTCCGGTTCATGGAGAGAAAACGCACGCTTGATGGAGATGATGTCATTTTTAGTCCATTTCACAAAGGAAGAGCCACAATTAAACTGCTTTTATTTAGGTTGTGGTTCCCTGCTTTGATTCTTTGTTCAGGAAGTAATTACATTTTTAGAGATAAAATGAGGTTGGGGGTGTGCCATGAAAACGGCAATAAACGTCACTGACCTGCAAGAAATACACACTGTTGGGGTCACTGTTTTATAACTGGTTCTTCATTGCATGAAAATTAATTATAAACATCTGCTCTGAGCTGTATGACTTTGACATCCTGGCTCGTAATGACACTATGAAAGTACACTGTTTGTATGTTCTCTAGCTTATACTGCCTAATAATTTTATGGCATCTTCCATGACTATCACATACCATTTACTGAGGATCTACTACTGTGCCTGCCTGATGTCAGATTCTATTGAAGATTCCTGAAAAGTTTATGCATCTATTTCTTGAGTTTTACAGGTAGAAACCTCCGAGTTGCAGAAATGTCACCTTTCCAGAGTTGTATAGCTTTCTAAATGTCACGTGCAGGATTTAAACCCAGCTCAATGTGACTTGAGTGCCCTTGCTCCTTTGGGTATAGAATGATTCAGCCTTTGAAGCTAATTTGACACTTGAAAGGTAGCTTCTCTAAGAAACAGAATCAAAGGTTAAAAACTGTAAACAGAGCAGGGAGAGGTTACACTTAACGTCATATTGGATTTAGGAATAACTGGATACAAATACCAAGTGGGCAATTAACAGTTTATGATTTAAGGCAAGACTTGAAATTTTTCTGAGCCTCATTATGTCTGTCTATAAAATGGGGATAACAACCTATGAATGAGTTGTATCATTTTTTTTAGATTCCATGTGCAAGTGATGCTGTGAGATATCTGTCCTTCTCTGACCCCACTTAGTATAATAATCTTAAAGTCCATCTACATTGCTGCAAACGGCATTAAAAAGTATCTAAAAAAAATGATACATATCTCATTTACAAAAAAGAAACAGATTCACAGACTTTAAAAACAAACCAATGGTTATCAACGGGGAAAGGTGAGGGACGAGATACATTAGAAGTTTGGGATTAGCATATATATCATTGTTAGGTTCCTAAGTGGTGTCCAATGCTTTGTGGACCCATGAATTGCAGCATGCCAAGATTCCCTGTCCTTCACTATCTCTCAGAGTTTGCTAGAACTCAAGTCCATTGAGTCAGTGACGGCATCCAACCATCTCATCCTCTGTCGTCCCCTTCTCCTCCTGCCTTCAATCTTTCCCAGCATCAGGGTCTTTTCCAATTAGTCAGTTCTTCACAGCACGTCCCCAAAGTATTGGAGCTTCAGCTTCAGCATCAGTCCTTCCAATGAACACTCAGGACTGATTTCCTTTAGGATAGACTGGTTGGATCTTCTTGCTGTCCAAGGAACTCTCAAGAGTCTTCTCCATCACCACAATTCAAGAGTATCAGTTCTTCAGCACTCAACAGCCTTCTCTGTGTTCCAGTTCTCACACCCATACAGATTACTGGAAAAACCATAGCTTTGACTATATGGACCTTTGTTAGCAAAGCAACGTCTCTGCTTTTTAATTTGCTGTCTAGGTTTGTCATGGTTTTTCTTCCAAGGAGCAGATTTTATGGTAATTAACTATACAGGACCTACTGTATGGCAGAAGGAACTCTATTCTTTATTCTGTAAAACCTATATGGGAAAACAATCTGAAAAAGAATGGATATATGTATATGCCCGACAATCACTTTGCTGTATACCTGAAACTAACACAATATTGTAAATCAACTGTACTCCAATGTAAAATAGAAATTAAAAAATAATCACAGCAAAAAAAAAAAAAAATACACAGAATATATGCCTCAAATGATGGCTGAAGACAGTAGTCAATGTCTGGAATATCCCTCTAAATCTCCTGATTGAGAATGGTCAGGGCTGAGCCCAGCTGGGCCAAAATGCATGGAGAGGGAAAAAAGAAAAAAACAATCTCTGCATAAACACAAACAAGTTACGAAATCAACCGAAGGTAAAAAGTCAAAATTCAGATACAAGGAAACCTGCGAGAGAGAGCAGAGTCCTGGTGCTCCCAGAAGGGCCACCTCTAGCAAGGTTCGGCAAGAGGAGACAGTCCTTAGGGGAGAGGCATTCAAAAGGCAAACTCAGCAGGCAAACTTCAAAATTCAAACTCTCCAGACACCTCAGTCTGTTGCAAGACATGGACCTCAGTAGGTACTTGCCATGAAAGGATCAGATCAGTTCAGTTCAGTTGCTCAGTCGTGTCCAACTCTGCAAAAACATACTATTGAAACATACTATTTCTCTAGGATATTTGGCTAAAATAAAATTGTTGGAATATATGCTAAGTGTATGTTTACTTTATGCTAACCATCTAGTTCAGTTCCGTTCAGCCACTCAGTCGCATCCGACTCTTTGCAACGCCATGAACCACAGCACGCCAGGCCTCCCTGTGCATCAACAACTCCCGGAGTTCACCCAAACCCATGTCTATCCAGTTGGTGATGCCATCCAACCATCTCATCCTCTGTCATCCCCTTATCCTCCTGCCCTCAATCTTTCTCAGCAACAGGGTCTTTTCCAGTCAGTCAGCTCTTCCCATCAGGTGACCAAAGTACTGGAGTTTCAGCTTCAACATCAGTCCTTCCAATGAACACCCAGGACTGATCTCCTTTAGGACAGACTGGTTGGATCTCCTTGCAGGATCAGAAACAGGCAAATACTGTCCTGTTAAAAGCCAAATGCCTTCCTTCATCCTTGTCTTGAAAAAGGGATACTTTTTGAATGTATTTATAGATAGCATCTAATTCTAAATGATCGTGATTTCTTTTGGTTAACTGTCTCATTCTCTTGTAATGTTTGTTTCCAAGGACTTGACTGNATCAGAAACAGGCAAATACTGTCCTGTTAAAAGCCAAATGCCTTCCTTCATCCTTGTCTTGAAAAAGGGATACTTTTTGAATGTATTTATAGATAGCATCTAATTCTAAATGATCGTGATTTCTTTTGGTTAACTGTCTCATTCTCTTGTAATGTTTGTTTCCAAGGACTTGACTGAGTAATTAAGGAAGAGAATGGTAAGCTAACCAATCTGAAAAATCTCTCCTCCTTATGTCAGTACATGACGGTGTGAAAGATTTGTTCCTCTTGGCCTACTTTATTTTTAAAGAATCTGAGGTACAAATAATGCACAGTCTCGAGATGTTTATTTATGAAGTGAGTAAGGAATACCTTATTTTATTCTTCCTCCCCTCCAGTGCCCAGATGAGTATCTTGCATTTACTCTTAGTTGAGGATATTGGCAGCAAAATGACACAGACCTGCTTCAGTTGGACTGTTTATCACTTTGCATCCGTGGATTTCCTTGACAGCAACTTGGCTGATGAAGGAAACCTGTTGAAATACAACAGACGACAAGACCTTCCTGAAGCCTCACTTTCTGAATTGACAGCTATCTTAAGCAAAAGCCATCGAACTTTTCAAGTAGGTGCACCTGACTCAGTTGTTGTGAATGTACTCAGATGTGAAGAGGCCATGAAGACCCTGCTCCTGGACCGTGGCACCAGGTGCCATTTGCGTGATGGCCCAGTGGCATGGCTGGGGCTCTGAAGAACTTAGTTTCATAAACCCTAACTGACATAGAGTGTGAATGCTGTTCAGTGAACAGCTGTTCAGTCATTAATTCCTGTCTGACTCCTCTGACCCCACGGACTGCAGCACACCAGGCTCCTCTGTGTTCCACTCTCTCCTGGAGTTTGTTCCAGTTCACATCCACTGAGTCCATTTTTCCATCTAACCACCGCATCCTCTAACCACTCCTTTTCCCTTCAATCTTTTCCAGCATCAGGATCTTTTCCAATGAGCATGCTTGACTGGCACTATTTCATTACTAATAATTAGATTTTTGAAAACTGTTGATAAATGAAGATTACAATGCGAATGGGATATGAGAGAAAAGCAATGCCAACCCATCTCTGCACTGGTTCTGAATGGTAAGCTTTCAGGTGAAGTTGAAAAATTTATTAAAGCCATTTTAACAAATACAAATTAAGGGGAAATTGTACAATGACAGGTATTTTGCTTTATTGTTTAGAGAGCTCAGCTTGACAATGACATAATCCCTAAGAAGAAAGCATTTTAAAAAGAAAATGTTATCAGTGTAGAGAATTCAGACAGTGACTCAATGACACATCGTCTCTGTGCTAATCGTTTCTAACATGAGACGTGTGTGCTATGCTAAGTCGCTTCCGTCACGTCCAATTCTTTGCAGCCCCATGGACTGTAGCCCGCCAGCCTCCTCTGTCCACGGGATTCTCCAGGCAAGAACACTGAGTGGGCTGCCGTTTCCTACTCCAGGGGTTCTTCCAGACCCAAGGATCCAGCCCGAGTCTCTTATGTCTTCTACGTCGACAGGCGGGTTCTCCACCACTCGTGCTGCCTGGGAAAGCCTACTGAGCCCTTAACATGACACTTGTGTTGTGTTTAACGACAAGAGACCCATGCTAGTAAAGATAAGAGTAGACCACATACTTTCAGATCCTCTTCTCTTTAGAAGCCATAAAATTTTTTAACAACTAGTTTCCACACCCATGTACCATGCAAAAGTTTTCCTTTGTATTAAAAATAATATTGACCGAAACAAAAAGAGTGGATTGTATTGGGGTGTTTCAGAGTCAAAGATATCTGAGTTTAAAACCTGGGGCAATTTGGGCAGCAGAATTCTATGCGGGTCGCCAAGGTCGGTATAACCAACAGCAGCACCCCTCTTGGAGTGTGGGTGGGCACTGTGAGAAGGAATCAAGCACCCTCTCCGTTCTTGGTGCTCGTTACATGGCAAATGTGAAGGGGCTCTGCAGAGGCACAGAATGTCCCGTGCATTCGTTCTGAGTTAATCAGAAAGGAGGCAAGTCTAGATGAGCTTGATCTAATCTGCTGAGTCCCACATAAGGGACCCAGGTCTTTTCAGCTTAGAAGCTGATAGCACAGACACTGTGTGGGACGGCGTCCGTCTCTGGATTCTCCACACGTGTAACATTTTCTTTTGGAAATGCTTTCTTCTTAGGGGTTATGTCATTGTCAAGCTGAGCTCTCGAAACAATAAAAATGAAGGAGAGTCTCCTGCTGCTTGAAGCAGTGAGCTGCCTGTGGTGAAAGTGCCCACAAGAGGCCCGTGGCCTAGAGATGCTGAGCGAAGGACAGGCCGCCTGCCAGTGAAAGAGCAGGGACCACAGCCCTGCACCTGCCGAGCCTGAATCAAGTCAACAGCCAGGAAAGCCTGGAAGGGATCAAGAACCCAGAAAAGAGCAACTGGATAGCAGCCTGAGAGACCCAGAACAGAGGAGCTGGTTAAACCATGCCCACATACCTGGCAGACAGAAATCTGTGAGACTGGAAACAAGGGGGGCTTGGAGCCAGTGAGAGCGGCCATCTGTTACACAGTTGTTGTTTGCTCACGCAGTTGAGCCCGACTCTTTGCCATCCCATGGACTGCAGCATGCTAGGCTTTCCTGTCCTTCACTATCACCCACAGTTTGTCAAATTCATGTCCATTGCGTCGGTGATGCTAACTATTGTTACGCACTACAACAGACTAATACAGGTGAGCTGCTCACTTAGCCGACTTAACATCGGATTCATAAAAATGAGTGGAGATCATAATAGAAGGTCAATATAATAAGATTTCTGGGAGAAAAATCACTGCAGACTGTGATTGCAGCCATGAAATTAAAAGACGCTTACTCCTTGGAAGAAAAGTTATG
>SJYA01006647.1:0-10417 GCA_006410615.1 Neotragus moschatus
GCTCGCAGCGGTTACGCGCAGAGAGCGCTAGACTGCAATATATCCGTCTCACCCAAAGGGCTGGTATGTGGATCACAAGGATGTACACGACAACTATGCAAGCAAAATACGTTGTGCACAGCGATATCGCGCGTTCCAGGCGTTCCTCGAAGGGGGGATTACCGTTTGATTAATACAACGTCGCAGCAGCATTCGACTGTGATTAGTATGCAGAACTGACAACCCCCCCGTCAAGCAAGGTGCCGTCCACAACCATGCCCGACAACACAGTTCCACACATACAGCGCGTACTGACTGCTTGCGCGCCGCCAACCTCGTACCGAGAAACACCGTCCACCCATGCCTTGAGCCGTTGACCCTCCTTCCTCTCCTTGCGCTTCTGGCGTGAAGCGCGCAAGGAATGTTGCATCTGACACGTCAGACAGCCCTACCATTGGGAGCACAAGGGCGGCCGCGTAAGCAGCCATGGCTCTGAGCGGCCCGCACACAGCTTACGCATGGACAGCCCGCTCCACGCCAGCGGGGACGAAGTTGAGACTAGCGCTCTACTGCGCTGCTTCCCGCCTGCAGAGGCCAGACGGTTTTCTGCGCAGTGTGTCAAGGTGTTACCTGGAAAAGCCCGGCAACAGCTGCCCATCTAATGAATTCAACGTTGCTAGAAGTTGCGCGCACATAATCTGCTGCGCTGACCCTCCGCCGTCCGAAGCGTCGCGCCTACAATTCTTTGTCCCCCCTCCTACCGCCCGGTACATAGGTGTCTTTCGTGGAGTGCAGCCTGTCCACAATAGCGGTCACATGTTTTTTAAGGGGCTTCAAAGCGCGAGAGTCGAGCGTGCTGGCCATGGTAACGAGGTATTCGATGTAGTGGGCGCTACACCAGTTGTAGATGCTTGTGGTCAAGCCAAGCTTTGGCGTGGCCAAAGCCACAACAATGCCAGTTTGCAACAGAGCGGTAAAAGAGGACGGCATGATAAAGCTGAGAGGCTTCAGGAAAAGAGGGAAGACGACGGAATGGAGGGTGCATAAAAGCAAAAAATACTGAATCCAGCGCACTATGTCTTGGTCTTCTGCTGGGCTTGCTTGGCGGACGCACTGGTGCAGAGCGCCAAGGGTAGGAGCGAGCACGCCCAGCAGATAATACGACACAGAGCACAGAGCTCCAAGCATCTTGCTAGTCGGTCATGTACTGGATGAAGGAGAACGCGGCAAATCAAAAGGACGTATATGTACAGGTGAGATTGTCGAGCACAGCTTAGGAGGAGGTAGCGCATGCAACCTCGTGGGGTGGAGAAACACGGACCCGTACGAAAAATGTTGACCGGAGCACATATGTGTGCGTGTCTTACTCCACATGAAAGCCCTTTACATCCCATTTAGAAAACGGATTTAGGCTGCTCATATTAGCCGTAGGAAAGCCCCCCCGTTGAGAACTGCAGCGCCACGCTAACCGCACCGTGGCTAGGGGCAGCTACGAAGATGCCGGCCTGCGCCGCAAAACGCTCTACACACGTGCGCTGGTGGACGCACGTGCACAGCAGCCCGTCAGCACGTATATGGTAAAGGCAGACAGATCTGAGAATGTAGCTTTCGTCTAGAGTGAGATGAGCGAACGTCCGTGAGCGGGGATTCTATCCCATTTGGTCTTCGGTCACGCCCACAGCGCTGAAGAGGTGCATGTCGCTGCACGTGCGCCGCGAAGCATGCAGGCCATTATCTCAAAACGCACCTTCCCTTTTTGACACGCACAAAGGAGGACTGGTTACCGAATGCCGCTCTTTACGGAGTGTGCAGGGTACTGTGTGGGTCTCAGCAGAAAGTACCTTGATTTACACTGTGTCCTCAAGGAGGATGTCACGCGTCGTAAGTGTCAGGGGGGGGTGACTCCGGGTTAGGTATTTTTGAATTAGACTTTGTCCCCAAGGAGAATGTCACGCGACTTAAGAATCCGGGGGCAGGGCACTTGGGGTTACTATAGCTCCTGGGGCTCACTTGGCTTTTCGACGCAGAGCCGGTACGCGCCTTCGCAACGTGTGAGAAGTCAGCTGGGTAACAACTCCTTTCTGCTGAGTAATTATCACAAGCGTGTCAGTGAAGCCTGGAGGGCGCGCAGAGGAGCGCGGACGTCGTTCAGCTTTCGGAAGGCTGCTGTGATAGTTGGCACCCCAGTAGTGTCTGCCACACACTTTTGCACAGTCACGAGCGGAGGTTGGGAAATACTAGCGAGCAAAGCAGCTTTGCCAGCTGGAGGGCGCTGTGCTGTTGTGCATGGCGTATTCGTCCCGTAGGGCAGCAGGAGAGGTGCATCAACGACGACAGCCGCCGCGTCGACGCGTAGATTGATTTGCTCTCTACCGCTGGATGATACGACGGCCACTTGGCTGATAGCCGCCGCAGCTGGTTGACGCGCTAGATGAACGCACATTGCTTGTACGACGTACGCAGGGGGCGCTGCCTGCGACGTTGCTAATGAACAGCCTATGAGAGCGCGTGCGCCGAGAAGTTCGAGGCAGACCCCGACTGGGGAGCGCCTCTACATTCTTCACTTGCTGGATCTGCAGGGTCCAGCCTGTGAACGGCAGTTCCTCTGCAGTGCTGGAGCCTTTGCCAAAACACCATAGACCCATCGCTGTACCACAATTTGTAGACACACATGTCGAACAGCGAGCACTGACCGCCAAAAATACCCCCGATAACGGGTTGCTGTTCGCGATTTTTTGTCGTAACAATTGTACACCGGGCTTCGTGATAAAGTAAACGCCTGACAAACGAGGAGAGTACGGACACGCACGCGCACTTAGGTACCGCGCAAGCTACCGCTAGTTTCCATAGCCGGAATGTATGCCATCCGCCTTTATAGTTCAAGACGCGTATTCAGCGTCAAGTCAAGAAAAACGGTTGCGCAACGTAGGTACTACTTGTGGAGGTACCTCACGACCTCGCGGCCAGTAGACGTCTTCGGTGGAGGCAAAAACACTAGACAGTGCATACTAGAGGCAATACCGTGCGTTTAACTTCACAAGGAAGTCAAGGAATCGGCGCTTTCTGGCTCTGTGCGGATCGCGTCTGCGAAAGCAGCACTTACCGCACGCTCGCATAGGGCGGCTCCCACCTGTGCACACTGCTGTTGTGTTTACAGACTCGGCGCCTGCAGGGTGAAGCCACCACACTTCCCTGACTGACTTCCACATAACACGCCTTGCGTGTGGTCTGCGAGCGGTTTTCTCTGCGCCGGTTGTACATCCGCAGCCGCATGCGTCAATCCCATATAATACGTGCACGCCGAAGCAGCTGATCCACCCCGACGCGCGCGGAAGCCATATTTGTCGTACATGGATGCGGCGGGTCGTCATCTTCTGCCCTACCCGCCAGACAACACACCATATACCCACTGCATACCCCTGCGTCAAGCACTAAGATCCCTCTGAGGGCCCTCGTATGCTTCCACTGATATGCATATGATTACGTGTGGATGACTTTTTCAGTCCCCGTCGGCTGACACCTCCTTGCAAATCCTGGTAACACTTTCACTCCTGCGACGCAAGCCGAAAAAGAGCGATAGCATAATAGTGTACGCCAAGTCGCCTGAAAGCTACGGAGGACCCGGGAGGAGGAGTTGCTGGCATTGCTGTAACGAGCTCGAAAAGCAACAGAACCACGGGCGTCGTCGCACTTTTCTTCAGCGACACATTCCTGGTTTACAAATGATGACAGCAGCGACGTCTGCGAGCAGCGTGGCAGGTGCGCTTCCTCGCGTAAGCCGCCGCCAACGCTATGGTAGCCCCACTTCAGCACCTCGGCCTCCCAATCAGAAGAAAGAGAAACTAAGACGGGGCATGACTGGAAAACTTGCACGCTAGGGACTGCTGCATATACAAAACAACACGTGAAGACACCCCCTACTTAGCGACCAGCATCGGCGTCGCAGAACGTAATGTGCAGCCGAGCCTCACGTGAACAGCGCGAGAAAGCTGAAACACACCAGCGGCCCCTGCGCGCTAGCCCAGCATGCACATTCTTCTGGTGGACTGTGGGAGGGGCCGCAGAAAGTGTGAGCTAAACCTGCTTTCTACCAGGGCCGGCCATCAACACAGAGACAATTTCCGATCTCTGCAAGATAGCAGGGAGCAGCACAAAGGTGACTTCAAGGTCTGCCCCCGCACACCCAGAGGCAGGGGTACGTTCAGGGAGGGGCCGCCGGGTCTGCGCCGTGGTTCTGCGCACCCTTCAACAGGAAGCACTGCTGACACGGATTCGCTCACGGGTAATAAGGCAGCATGCTCGTAAACGCCCCGGCCTCTGGGACCGCGTGAGTCCCGTCTAGAAGCACGATAGTAAGCTCAGCGAAAGAGCCCTCTGCTTCTCACAGCATCCCCGCGCGTGGGCGTCGGCCTCTCGTAGCTACAAAGCTGGCGATACGGCAGAGTTCTCGCTTCGCTGCGCACGAAACTCTAAGCTGGTGATTCCTCCTCGGGTGAAGTCATTCGCGATGTTTGGTGCAGCAGTACCTTCACAGTTGCGTGCGCCGCTACCATTCTCCATAGGTTATACTTGTCTATTCGAGGGTCGCAGCCAGAAGGTTCTCATACCAGCTCCAACCATACCTACTGGCGAAAGACAGGCAGATTTATCCGAGCAGAACAGCTTCGGGGACTGCGCTCCTGGAGTTGCCATAGTCCCTGCAATGCGGAACTCTCTCCTGCCGTCGTCTCGGCACCCTGAACCGCATGAGAAGAAGGCGAGCCTTGAAAGGGTTGTGTCGTTGACGCTAAGGGACGGTAGCGTGCACTTTTTTTGCCTCGGTCTCGCGACGTTGGCATTTGATGCTGACGCCACCTTCCCCCTGGGAGCTGGTGACATGCTGTGGCGCAGTCTCCGCGACGTTCGTGCCATTCTCGCACCGCTGGCGTGCTGCGGTCTCCCGCCTCTAGAATGTGCTGTTGCAGTACGTGAGGCTTGAACTCCTCAATTCGAATGAATACTCGCTCAATACCACGATCGAGGGCAACTGCATAGGCTGCGCATATATCTGCTTTAAATTGCTCTGTTGTCGACGTGTAAGTCGGGCCTCCATACTCGTGAATAAATGCGGATGCCGCCGCGGGACTCTCGAACAGCAGGCAGCAATGTGACCCGCGAGGCGGGAAGAGTGCTACGCGGTCAATACCGCGCACTCCCATTGCCATTTGAAGGATAACCTTCAGCTGCGGCAATGCACAACACAGCAGCGGCTGGAGCAATTTTCAGCGGCAGCCATGACGGGGACGGACAGCATAACCGCATGCAGGCCTCACAGTGGGCAAACAGCGTGTGCACGGTATCCTTCCGTGGACTGGAAGGTTGTCCATTTTTCAAGGATCTCCCCGCTACGAGTCACATGTCATATAAACAAGGTCGCACGAGAAGATAGCAGTGGTCGAAGCAGCAGCATCAGAAGTGTACGGCCAGGCACAACTATCGTACTGCTTCTTTATGGATGCAGCAAATTTGAAGCAACCTTTGCTTCTTCAATGCTTCCGCAATCCCGGCATGTGCGACGCCCGTGATCTCATGCCTTAGTACACGCACTAACTTACGCGCAGCTCCATCGACGTTTTCTGTCTGAAGTCATCTGCGCGGGCGGCACGAGGGACCCAGCTCACGAAGACGGTGCAGTGCTCGCGGTAGAAGCCCAGACTCTGCAAATCTTCTTCTATGCCACGACCTGATTCTCTCCTCTCGCTTCTCTTTTTGACGTCCGCTCTCGGCGACCGTCGCCGAGGAGCGCGATCCCTGCTCACACCCGCTTCTGCTGCCTTTCCTCCGCAGTTTCTCTTTCGGCCTCCATGGTTCCCGGAAGTCGAAGACTTCTGGGGGGTTCTTCCTGTGTCATCGGCTTCACGTAAGGCTGGGATATCAACGGAAGCATCTTCATCTGCCCGCTGGATGTGGGGGGGCTTTTCGAAGAGTGTTTCCATCCGTGCGTCTACATTGTGACGACCACCACGGGCTGGAGGGAGCGCGACCTCGCAAGAGGGCCCCGCGGGCTCTGGGTAGCATCCGCCTTTACGCGCTCGATTTAAGACATATTCTTGAGACCTGGCACCTGTTGCGGTTGCCTCCGCCAAGGTATCGGCAGGCGCCACTAGCGTTCTTTCGAGCTTGAAACTCAACGAGAGATCATCTTCTGTCCCCAGCTCCTGCTGGCGCTGCAGTAGCGCATCCACCAGCTGATTTTGAGGGACGCCCGCAGCTGCCGGCAGAGCTGCATACGCCGGTAGCGCCGTCTGCCCATTTCCTGACTCAGATCGGGTCTTTAGTCCTCTGCGGGCGGGCGAGGTGTCGCACTGCACATCACCTGGTGCGAGACACGCATGCTGAAGTTTTCTGATACTCTCTTTCGCGTACGTCTGCTCTCCATCACGAAACAGCAGATCGTCCTGTAGTTCCCCTCCCATAACGGTACGCCGCGTTGCCAGCTGTCCACTTAGTACCACCTGACATGTCGATGCAGTCGTGCCCGTGCCTGCTCCTTGACTGGCGAGCGGTTCTGGTGCAGGTGTGCCAATGATATGCTTGAACTCGCCGCGATTTCCAGGCCAACGTACTCTGAGCGTCGCGCTGTCGTTCTGCACCTGAGCAGTCGGAGGGTGCTGACGTTCTAAAGTAAAGCTACCCTTGCTCGCGTCAGTCGAGTGCCCGGCAGGCTGGCAAAAGGAGCCGCGCCACATTTCGCCGGCCATATCTTCCCCTCGTACCCTGCCTCTGCTTCTGCGTATAGCCGAGCGAGAGACGGCATCCTCCTCGTTGCTTGCGGGGGCTGTCTCTTTTCCGGCAGACGCTGCGTGAGCGGGCTGCTGCGGTGCCAGCGCTTTCTCATCAAGACAGCTGCTGCGTAAGGTGTTTCTGTGATTGCGCCCGCTATTGTATACGCCCGCGGAACCACGCACTACGCGTTGTCCTTTCCACCTCAGCACAGCCGTCCAGCTTCGCCCTGCAGGAGAGCGGTAGCTGTGCTCTGCAGAAGTATTGTGCAAGTGCGCGAGCACAGGGCTGCCACCCTCCGTACCTTCCACCGGCGGTGCGTCATGTGTTCGTTTCGAGCACGGTGTTTCCGCAGGCGGTACTGTTGCAACCGATTTTGAACAAGGCGCTTGCGACCTGAAGATGGGAGAGACTACGAACACTTCATCTTGTATTTGGAAGCCGTGGAAACCTCTAGAGAAGTCGCCTGATGTATCGCTGGTTCCGGCGGCTGACTGTCCTGCATCCTTTCGTTGCGAGCCATCTGCGGAGCCGTTATCCTGCATGCTGAGTACCAAAAGCTGTTCAAACTTCCACTGCGCAGGCGCGTTTGGTGCTGTGCTTCCCGTGCCTTCCCGGTACTCGGTGAGATTACCCGAAAGGCAGCAGCACAAAGCTCCTGAAGCGTCCGGGACGGCTGCCAGTTCGTGCGTAACTAGCTGCAGGCCTCGCAGGCGTTTCATTAGTGCCTTCACCTGCTGCATGACTTGCACAATTCCAGCGGCTGCCGTCCAATCTTCCCGCTGCGCGGTCAGCTGGCCTGGTGTTTCGGTGTCATAAGGGGGGATGCCCCCTCGGCCCTCGTCCCAGAGTACTGAGTGACGGCTGTCATTTGCGTAGAAAGCTCTCACCACTGTCTCGAACTTTGATGCTTCCGCGCTATTCCGTAGACGCTCATCCTTCAGGATGGCTGTCGTCGGCGAAGCCATTGTTTCAGCCGCTGCCGTGTAGGCCGCCCGGTCTGGCACGATGCCTCTGGCGACCACGTCAGTGCAGCTCGCGGCGGAGGTGCGGCAAGATGCCACCAAAGAGATGCAGGCGGCTGGCTGGTCTTTCTCTGTCCCTGTGTCTTGGAGAGTCAAGCTGGGTGCCAACATTACCGTCGCGGCGGTGCTCCACCTCGGAGCACCAGCTTTGCAGCTGATGTGACTCGCGCTCCTGCCGAGAGTACTCCCAGCGTAACTGCTGATTTCGCTTCCCGCCGGCGTGATCCCACTGCAGTACGAAGCCCTTTCGCTGCAGCCAGTGGAAGCGTGGATTGGACGCCCGGGGTGGTCACCGCCACTTCCCAAAACCACAAGCGCTGCACTATTCGTGTTTTCACCATGCATGAGTGTCTCTGTCTTCTCCTCGTTGCAGCGTGCAGCACAAGATTCGCGTGGGTCTCCGGGCGCACGTGCGGGTACGAAGGCAGGCTTAAACAGCCCCAGGTGTGCTGTTGCAAATGGTTGGCGCTCTTTATGCTGACCGCAAAAGAACTGCAGGGACAATTCTTTTGCACAGCTTCTCGCCGCCGCCAGGTTACCGCATTCTTCGAACAGATGTCCTGAAGCGTAGAAGGAGTGTTGAGCAGCTATGAAGGCGGAGATCTTCTCCGTCCTATTCGACTGCAATGCAGTTCCTGATAGGGCCACCCTGTTCACGTGGGTGAGCTCGGAAGACCGTGCGTCTCCTCTGGGGAAATTGTGATCGCATAATTGCTGCTGCGTTTGTAAGTCGGCGGTGTCTCCCATGATTCGCCTTTCCCCTAGACAGCGGCACTGCTGCACTGTCTCACCGGCTGACTCCTGCGCCTCGATCTTGCCTGACTCGTTCTCATCTGCGATCACACTCCAGCAGAGACCAAGAATTCCGGCGTCTTCCTCCGCATCCAGGCTGTCAAGGCCAGAAAGGCACCCGTGTGGAGGCGCAGGCGAGGTGATTGGAGGGTCTTCGGGAAGCGTTAACTTTTTGTAATTATGAGCTTCTCGCCAACATTGCGTTGTGGCTTCTTCCGACCCAGCACACATCCCTGCGACCGTGGCAAGCGTTTGGTCTCCTGGGCGGCCCCGATCGCTTTCTACATCTACCGGAGTCGCACAGCACGCGGCAGGCTCTGGCGAATGCGGATCTGCAAAGCTAACATTCTGGGAAGGTTCCTCAGCCGCATCTCGATACTTCTCACACTCTCCGGCCGGGACAAGGGGGGTGGGGTTGTTATCGTTCAGATGTGCGCAACAGTTTTCCTGTGAGGCCACCTGGGACGGCTTTTTCCAAATTTCGGTCAGCGTGTCCAGATCTGGAGTCGGTCCGCCATCGCAAGCTCTGAGAAGTGTCCCAGGTGGAGCGTTAGTCGTGCCCCCTTGATGCCAAAGAAACGGTTCTCCAGTACGGTCATCCGGTGAATACCAGATGGAAACCTGCCGCCTCGGAGCGTCTGTCGACGGGCTCAATGGGGTGCCTTCACTGGCGGGCGTAGTAGTGCTCGGCGGTGCTTGCACTCCGTGCAGCACCCCTTCGGCTCCAGGTGTTTGAAAAGATAAGAAATCCGCACGAGATGGGGCGGGTGCCGTAGACCATCCCAACTGCGAGAGAGCTCCGTTGACATCGCTAGGCAGCTGGTGGCTTGCTACGTAGAAGGGTGCACCTGGGGGACACCGAGAGCCCGTGTGAAGGCGCGAAGGTGGTGGTGCTGCGCGCACGCGCAGATACTTGGAGACCATCTCTGACTGCTCTCCCATATGCTGGTAATAACGCGGTTCACAAAACGCGACATCAGGTGCACTGCTACTTTGAGCATTACCCAGGACCACCCCTACATGCGGAATCGCGGCAGATTTCTGCTCTAAGTGGGGGCCGTGAGTGGTAAGCGGGTGGCACAAACTGGCATTCGAGCTGTCGTATACACGACTATCCTTAAAAGTGTTTATTACAGCCTCTGGACGACAGTGACGCTGCTCAGCTGCCTGCTCGTGCTGAAACGGCATGCTAGAACCCTTACTGGCGTCCTGCGTCGACCGCAGATCATCACTGCACCCGTCAGGCGCCATCGACGAACAAGAAGGTGGTAACTCTGTTGAGCAAGATAGTGGGTCAGCAGCCGGACTGTCGTTGTAGCAGAGCCGCGCATACCAAGAGAGGCGACGCAAGCTTCATAAGGCGATAATAAGAGCAGTCGCACGCGGGCAATGTCGAGCACAGAGGCCGGGAAAAGGAGTCTCTCGCGACCAACGAGAGGTCACAAAAAAGACTTCTCAGAGTGAACGCCCAGATGCGTAGCGCGCGAGTGTTGGCCCACCGCATCTGCTTATCCACGTCTTCGAAGTGAAGTGGTCTCTAGGTTGTATATTGCGGTTGCGCCTACACGTGACGCGATTCTTTGCTGGCTGCACAACACCGCTATCAATCTTCAGACAATGTGTTCTTGTATATTGTCAGGGGGGACTGGTAAGTTTCCCACAAGCGCGCCGAAGCGTGGAGAGGAACTGAGAGAAAGCGAGCAGTCAGGCACTCGCGTGCTAGTGCCCGCAAGCACGTGGGACATCGTCTGCCTCAAGCGAAGACGTTTGTAGCCGCAACAGGTTCACACAGCGCTGCTCAGCAAATCTCACATCCTGCAATCGATGCAATTGTTAGCTTTACCCTGCCTGGAAATCCG
>SJYA01006648.1:7762-20561 GCA_006410615.1 Neotragus moschatus
AACATTACTTTTAGAATAAATAAAATATAGTGCTCAAATTCAATAAAATATACTTATAATTAAATAATAATGTATATTATTAAATTTAAATTAATATATATAATTAATCATAAACTTATTTATAGATATTTAATAGATAATATGATAAATGTGCATAGAATAGTAAATTGAATTATGCTTCCAAAATTAGTTACATCCTTTAAGAACTGTATGGAATGAAAAAAAACTGCTCTTGATCTTTGCACCATTATTTTAGAAAATATGAAATCTGGAATATAAAATATCTTTTTTTAAACTAAAATGAGTAAGTTGTCCTTTAACTTTCATTTAAATTTAAATGAATGACTTTAATTTTTGATTCACAACATTATAATAATTATAGAATTCACAATGACTCACTATTTATAGTTCCTCTCAGGCTAATAAGCCTGTCTTAATTTTATGATACAGATTATCTGTAGTGGTTATATGCATCAGCATGCTGCTGCTACTGCTGCTAAGTCGCTTCAGTCATGTCCAACTCTGTGCGACCCCATAGAGGGCAGCCCATTGGGCTCCGCCGTCCCTGGGATTCTCCAGGCAAGAACACTGGAGTGGGTTGCCATTTCCTTTCTTTAAGTTTTGTCGTAATATTAGAAGACATATGAAATAAGTTAGTGCGTTTTTTTTTTTATGATCACAGGGAGGCTACTATTTTTTATTGGCAACTCAGTCTCTCTATATATACAATATTGCATAAATTTTAAGTGGGTTGACAATTATAGTAACAATACAAATTCATGGGCATTTACGTAAAGCTGCTGCTGTAGGTTTGGGTACATTTTGTGCCAGGTACCTTAGTAAATATGACAAATATAAAGGAACTCAGCTATTTTAATTAATAAAAACATACTTTCAAAAGAAGAAAATATATCATCTCATAGAATAATAAGTCAAATCCAGGAAAGCTAATAACTGAAGAACAAAAGGAAGATTGTTAAAGAAAGGATGGTGATAAAAATGTTAGGTTAAAATATTAAGCTTAAAATTTTAGCAATTGTACTTAAGATCCAGAAGGTGTTCACACGCTGGGAATTACAAGAAAAGATCTCCATGTTCTGCTTCACAATTACTATCATGTTCTGCAGGAACAATTCCGGGTTGCTGCAGTGTCCTCTTTCCTGCTAGTATAACCTACTCTTCTAAGTCCTAGTGAAACAAGGTGGTAATTCACATAAATGGGTTTTAAAATAAGATTCTTCTCATTCAAAATAAAATAAAGCTAAATATCCTTTCCAAATTACAAGGAAATCTAATCAAAATGTTGACCAGATAAAGAAGCCAGATTACCCATTTACCTCCACTGACTGCCTCAGAGCACAGAACTGGTGTGGTAACTACAAGAGAGGAAGTGTGAGTGGTCCTCACTTTGCCCCTACTCAGTCTGCAGTGTTGCGGGGAACAAAAGCCCTTCAGCATCCCTGGGGTTTTATTCCTCAGGTAAAGATTGAGGGAGTGGATTAGATGGCTTTTAAGAGATTTTTTTCTTTTCTTTTTTTTCAGGCCTTGACATGTAGCTTGTTGGGATCTTATTTCTTTGACCAGGGATTGAACCCATGAGGGAAGTCCCTTAAGAGACTTCAAGAGAAAGGATCTAAGTCAACTTGACATCTCACCTGTGGGCAGACATTTAGGGTGGCAAAAGAAATGGATTTAAAAACAGTTGGGTGAAGTATTTACCTTCTGATCTCATCTTTTGGAACTATTGGGCACTAGAGTTCAAGAAATGTTTGTCCAATATCTAATCTAATGGCTGGATTGCTACAAAGTAATAAGGGAATGAGGCATCTGACACTGAAATTTTGGATAAAAAATGTAGGAACACTATGCCATCACAGTGTACCATCACATGACACCAGGAATCAAGACTTCCTGCATCTGAAATTCAAAAGTCATTAATCTTCTTGGGAGATGTACCTTCAACTCTTTCAAAAGATCCACCAACTCACAACTGTTAAGAATACATTTCCATGTCAATGTATGTCAATTTATGGCAAAACCAATACAGTATTGTAAAGTAAAAAATAAAATAAAATAAAAAATGCATTTTCTGAAATCCTCCCAGGAAGGCAGTTGCCATAAAACTAGTTCTAAGAGAAAGGATGAAGGAAGGAGAATTTACCTTTTTCTTTACAGATCAGAAAGATTACCCAAAATGTATTCTCAGTATCTGTCCCATATAAAGAATAAAAGTATCAATTCTTCTGGAATCTAATATACTGGCTTCATTCTCAAATCCATCACTTTATTTTCCTTGTGAGGCATCCATACATTACACACTTTAACCACATGACAGCCACATCATTTCTTCAATAAGCTTTAGAGCTTCCATAGTTCTTCTGGGGCCTACAGCCCAAGTAGTTTTGAGGAGTCAAATGTTAAATCTTTCTCCACAGAAACAAGTTCCTTTGATATTTTGGTTACTGAACACAAACTCACTAGATAATTTTTCTTCAACATAGTCCATATCTGTTTCTAACAGTTTGTTAGCTGTGCTTTCTTCTCAGTGAACACTCTGATGCCATCTTGAATAACTTCTTCATCAGAGTCTCGTTTTATCTTCGTATATTCTAAAGTGTAGGAAAGGCCATTACAACCCCTGGTTCAGACACCAACATGTTCAGACTTATCTTTAAGAAGTCGCTTTATCTTCTTTACTGCTGAAGGTGTCAGGGTTAGGGCAGCTCAGGGGTGGGAGTAGCTGCCACTTCCTCTTGCTCACAGCTGGGAACCTGGCCCAGACTAAGGAAGCTGATATCCTCTTCATCCTGGTGCCCCATTGTCTAGGGCTGGACCTCCACAGTCTCAGCCTCTCTCCATGGACAACGTGGGCACACTGTGAAGTAAGTAACTTCACCACAAAACTTAATATAAAATTCATGTTAATTGTTGTTCAAAAATTTGATAGAATGCAACAGAGTTAAACACCTATTTTTAAGAGTATTTTGGAGGGAAGGCCAGCAGTATCTGAAGTAATTTGCTCTTGTGCTTGTTCCTGTGCTATCAATCAGAAACCATGCTTGTTTAAAACCAGAGACTGCAAAACTATGTGATTATGTGATCTAGAGACCACACTGAAGGCCCATTTACTTTCTATAACCTTTAAACAAATTTAAACAAATAACTGAAAGTCCCATTAATCTTTAAAGAACCACCTAGTGTGTATTAAGTTGCTTCAGTTGTGTCCAACTCTTTGTGACCCCATGAACTATAGCTCACCAGGCTCCTCTGTCCATGGGGATTCTCTAAGCAAGAATACTAGAGTGGGTAACCTATCCCTTCTCCATGGGACTGCCTAACCCAGGGACTGAACTCTTATCTCTTATATCCCCTACATTGAGAGGCAGGTTCTTTACCACCAGTGCCACCTGGGAAGCCCCCAAAACTACAGGGTTGCAAGAGAAAATCAATGATTGCCAAGGGTGGGATGGGGAAGAAATGAAGAACCACCTAAAGTATATTCAAAACCACTTGGCTTCGTGCATGAAAAGCCCCTAGATTTAAACATATGTTTTACTTTTGCAGACAATAGTACTATTATGGCAAAAGAGAGATACACATTGAATGTGAATATGAAGAGTTTTTTCTGCCTTGTTTTGAATACGGTCAATAAGATCAAATAGGATTTTCCATAGTTCTGATAAGTAGCACCTTACTGCTTATAATTGGGATTAGAGAAAGAACATATACAGAGAAGGTAGAATTAGTAACAGATCTGAAAAAAATAAAAAAATAAAAAAGTAACAGACCTCAAAGAGGTGAATATACCAGAACTCTACCAGATTTCCATTATATTGCTGGTTACAGCCTTTTTTACCCTCCTTCTTGCTTAACATGAAAATTATCTGATTTTTTAGGATTAAGTGTTGACATTACTTCATCTAGTCCTACAACCCTTAAGACTAGGATAGGGTCTGTAATTATTAAACTCATAATGTCTTGGGTATTTTATTATGTATGACCCACTATACTGATCACATCATATTATAATTGTCTTTTTTCAAAGGACAGCATTTGCTCATCAATGTCTCCTGCTTAAGCTGCATAGTGCTTATTTTATTGCAGGCATGTAATAATATTGAATAAATGAATGATTATAAATCAGTCTAGTAGAACTCAATTGACTGTCTGAACTATCAAACATAGTTTTATAAAAGTCTGACAGTAAAATAGTTCCTAAAAAAATGGGAGAACAACACAGTTTCAGAGACCACTACGAATTCTAGGTTATAGTAGTTAAAAGTGAATTGCTGCCTATTTGTGCCCTTGGATATATGTCAGTGGTCAGTTTATTAGGAACTATGATAGCTAAGTTTAATCCTGTGAAGTATCAGAGAATCTTTTGACAACTCTGGACAAGTTTGCATTTGTAAAAGAAGATATTTTTCTAGTAAATTTCCCAGCTTCTGCTGTGAACCAAAGTTGTAAGAAATATATTTTTAAAAAATATCTTGATTGACAGGGCATGAAGATCCTCTTGATAAAAGTGAAAGAGGAGAGTGTAAAAGTGGGCTTAAAACTCAACATTCAGAAAACTAAGATCATTGCATCCAGTCATATCACTTCATGGCAATGGGGAAACTATAGAAACAGTGTTTGGCTTTATTTTTCTGGGCTCCAAAATCACTGCAGATGGTGACTGCAGCCATGAAATTAAAAGAGACTTGCTCCTTGAAAGAAATGCTACAACCAACCTAGACAGCCTACGAAAAAGCAGAGACATTACTTTGCAGATAAAGGTCCATCTAGTCAAAGCTATGTTTTTCCAATACTTATGTGTGGATGTGAGAGTTGGACAATAAAGAAAATTGAGTGCTGAAAACTGATGCTTTTCAACTGTGGTGTTAGAGAAGACTCTTGAGAGTCCTTTGGACAGCAAGGAAATGCAACAAGTGTGGAGTAATGGAAATCAACTGAATATTCATTGGAAGGACTGATGCTGAAGCTGAAACTCCAATACTTTGGCCATTTAATGCTAAGAGCTGACTCATTTGAAAAGACCCTGATGCTGGGAGGGATTGGGGTCAGGAGGAGAAGGGGATGATCAGAGGATGAGATGGTTGGATGGCATCACCAACTCAATGGACATGATTTTTGGTGGACTCTGACAGTTGGTGATGGACAGGGAGGCCTGGCGTGTTGCATTTCATGGAACCGCAAAGAGTTGGACATGACTGAATGACTGAACTGAATTGAACTGAACTTAGTTGTGATCATATCTATATGAAGAAAAGATAGGGATTCTGCAAATACCACAGGAGACATTACATTTAAGTGTATTAAATTCAACAACTATTTGTGTACAACTAGTAAACTTTGTAGTCAAAAGTATCCAGATATGCTTATAGCATCTTAAAAGGATTTGCAAAAGTTAGATAAAAACAGATGTGACTTATAAGATTATCTCACTGATATGAGCTGTGCTGTTATTAAAGCAAACACATACTGTAACACATTCCCATAAAGAATCTTATCACAAAAGCACTGAAGCAAAATGTCTGAATGTAGTGTGACATTGAAAATATAAATGTTTATTTCTTGTTTAAATGGCTTAGTTAGTTAAATGTTTTAGTCATAATTTTTCATCTTCCCAGAGCTTGAATTCTTGCTTATTTGTGTTCACCATCAAGTTAAATAAGTAAGTATTTCATTGTTGGACATCTTTACAGTTTCAATATTCTTCCTATTATTGTTATAAGTAGTATTTTTAATTATCTCTGTCTAGTTATTTTTTCTTTCCTATGCTAAAAATTTTTTTTTAAAAAAAGAGTGTTTTGGCATTAGTATCAATATTCTGTCTTTTTAAATTGCTTAGTTGTGATCATATGTCCACAAAAAATAGGTAGAACAATTAATTTCAGGAAACATAACTTGAAAGTGAAAGTGTCAGTGGCTAAGTCATGTCCGACTCTGCGACCCCCAAGACTGTAGCCTGCTAGGCTCCTTTATCCATGGGATTCTCCAGGCCAGAATACTGGAGTGGGTAGCCCTTCCCTTCTCCAGGGGATATTCTCAAGCCAGGGATCAAACCCAGGTCTCCCTCATTGCAGGCAGATTCTTTACCAGCTGAACTACCAGGAAAGCCTGAACATAACTGCTAGGTTACATAAGTAACAAATGTAACCTGTAAGCAACAATGTAATTGCTAGGTATACTTGTCACACTTTTGTACATTGAATAGACAATAAAGCAATGCTCTTTTAGATAATTTATTACTCACCAGCACATCAGACACCCTGAATTTTTCACTGGTTTCCCATTCCTCCCAAGTCCTACAGAGTTGATATGGAGGCAGGCCCAGGTGAACACTGAGCACTCAATGGGTATGTGTCTGATATGAAACCACCAGTCTTATAATATCACTGGTGTTTGGTCATTAAGTCATGTCTGACTCCTTTGCGAACGCATAGACAGTAGCCCACTAAGCTCCTCTGTCCATGGGCTTTCCCAGACAAGAATATTGGAATGGGCTCCCATTTCCTACTCCAGAGTATCTTCCTGACCCAAGGATGGGACTTGTGTTTCCTGTTTGGAAGGCATATTCTTTACCACTGAGCCACCATGAGCTGCCTAATTTTGTACCTGAACAAGATATTATTTTGTTACTTTGGTCAGGAGTTAAATCTGTTCACTAAACTAAAGTGAGATGCTCTTTCTACCTTTTAAGGCCACTGACTATAAAAACATACTTAAAAGATAGTGCAAGATATTTAGAAAAGCTATTATTACCTCTCAACAGTGTGCATGGTGTTGTAGGTCATTACAAATGGCTCAGTAATAAAGAATCCGCTTGCTAATTCAGGAGATGCAAGAGATGTAAGTTCAGTCCCTAGGTTTGGAAGATTCTCTGGAGAAGGAAATGGCAACCCACTCCACCATTCTTGCCTGGAAAATTCCATGGATAGAGGAGATTGGTGGGTTCCATGAGGCCCCAATGAGTTAGACAGGTCTGAGCATGCACAAATACACACCCTCTAGTAGGACTGGCCACTGAGGAATATCTGTATACATATTTCAAATAATATAACAATGCCAATATAGACACTAATAACCACTGATTGCTTTAAAGAATATTATTCATTTACTGAAATCTGCTGATGTGTAACCAAGATGGCAATTTTGAGAGTGCAAGTATTTCTCTCATTCTTGAAAAATGTTAAAACTGGTATTCATATAAGGAAATCTGAGATGCATTGGAAATTCACATGCCTACCTAGTCAAAGTTTTTGATTGAAATTTAACAGCAAAATTCCTTTAAATGATTATGTGAAATAGCAAATGCGTGCAAAATGTGAGAAATATAAAACAGCACTGACCAGTTTCTGAAAATACTGAGAAAGCATTTTCTTAAAGCATACAAAGTCATTATGTGAGATTGCCTCCATGAAATTGCAACATCATGACCGATACAGTTTTAAAGTTCAAGATTTAAAGAGGAGAACACTGTATTTTGAACTTCACCTTGGTCACCTACATTTGAGCAGAAGAGAGCCCAAGAACTTGGTGAAAACATCGTAATAGTCAAGGAACCTATAGAGATTGTGTTGGTCAAATTTACTTTGTGCTTCCACTACCCTCAGCTTAAAGTAGGCATTTATTTATTACTGTAAGTAGTCAGTGTAGCCTCTGCAGAAGAAATTAGTAGGTGAAAATGCTGAAATATTCCTTTTTAACTTTAATACCAAAACTTTAAATATATCACCACAGTGCTTTATTTATATAATTGTGCTAGTCCTCCTCAGTACATGAGTACATTTTATACTTTAGTCCTGTATCTCCAATGTTCATTCTATGTTGATGATACTCTGCTTCAGTTTTGGCTTTGGCTGAATAGAGAACTTAACACTTATCTATCCAGTATTTGGTCAATGTGGCTTCATTGTACTTAAAAACATTTTTTTGCTGAGGGGTTAGAGCAATTTTAGACAGGAATTACAGTGTAGAAAGTTAAAGGTTAAGATTTTGACTGATATGGTTTTTCTATGATTTTAAAGATCACAGAAAGTCCTCAGGAGAATTTTCTTTTGTCCTAATCTGACTTTTTTTGGTCTTCAGTTTGGACAATACCTCTTCAAGGCCCTTGATCTGAAACTCTAATCCCCTCTCTTTAATAAGAAATACCCTCTTTGGAAATTCCTTGTAGGATCTGTGCAATGGTCCAAATTTGGGCTATATAAAATCAAGAAACATTCAATACTTATATTGTCTGATCTTGAGTTTCACAGTTATTGTGGTGAGGTGGGAGTAGAAATAGGGTAAGAAAGATAAATTCTTGCTATCTCATGAGTCATAGAAATGCTTTTTTTTTTTTAATTCATGCATTCTTTTCAATACTCTCTCTAGGCTATAGACCTACTAATTCTTTACTACTGATGATGTATTGGCCTCCCTGGTGGCTCGGTGGTAAAGAATTTGCCTGCAATGGAGGAGATGCAGATTAAATTCCTGGGTTGAGAATATCCCCTGGATCTTCATGGCAATGCACTCCAGTATTCTTGACTAGAGAATCCCATGAACAGAGAGCCTTGTGGGCTACAGTCCATAGGGTCACAAAGAGTAAGACAAGACTTAGTATGCATGAATGCACTGATGTATTAAAATAATAATCTAAATAATAATAATAATAATCTAGTAATAATAACTTTCATTGCAAGGACAAACCAGTTTTTGAGAGACAGTGAAACATTAGCTCATAATGACCAAACTTACTTCTTTAAGAGGAAACCTTCTTTGTTTGTCTTTGAAACCATTGTGTTCTCCTGAAAGTTTTATTTCCTATTCTTCTATGGCTTAGAAGTATCATAAAGGAGGTATATAAGAGTTTAATATTACTTTTATTGGGTCTTAGAGATGTACTGTAATCTATTCTGTCCTTTTGTTCCAAAGTCTTCCTTTGAGAGAAAGGAAAGAAATGATGGTGATTGTCAAAACACTCCACCTTTGATCTATAGATACATGGTTAAATACCTGTCTTGTCACTATTAGATCTCATAGCATATAGGCATGTAGAAAAAGAAAAAACAAAGTTTGAAAAATAAAAAAAATGAAAATTCGTATCTCTTGGTATTTCAGATAATTTTATTCCATCATGATTCCCAAAGGTAAATGGTTTGTAGGGTCCCTCATAGGGTGTGGAGGAAATTTTTATATTATTTTTCAATTGGATCTCTATTGCCAGATGTTAAAATATGGGATAAGATCCCCTATGTCCAGTTTTTCATGGTGCTTTGCCAAAATAAGGGCCTCTGTAAGAAACATGAAGCTAGTTCAAATCTTGCTCTCCCAATATTGAAATCTCAGCGTGAGGATCCTCTTGAATTCCTCTGCCAAGAGTAGCTATCTCTTCTAAGTACCAGCACCTTCTATGTTTTCAGATTCTTCACCTCCCTATTAGATGCTTCTTCTTTTTCCCAACAGATGAATACCTTCCTGGACACTCCCACCTCTGTCTCTCTGTATGCCTCCCAACAAAAAATAGTCCAATGCACACTCAATGCAGCACACCAGACCCTGGAATCAATAAGCTATTCGCCCTTTGGGATGTCCCCAATGGAAGGGATGGACTGACCACCGTACATACCCTTCTCTTCTTCAGATCTATGATTGCTCCAAGGATTTGAGGAAAGATCCCACCCAAGAGACTCCTTAACTTTGTTCAGGGAATATTCCACACTTTATTTTCCCACTGGGGTGGATGTTCAAACCCTCTTAAACATCTTATTCTCTGGAGAAAAAAAAAACTGATTATAATTATTGCAAAGGAAGAAGCTGATAAGACTAATCAAAATAATTCAGTGAAGGCTGTATATCAGCTTGGAGCCTGCCCATTCTCACAATTGTTTCTGGCTGGGACCACTGAGAGGAAAACAGTCTTTGGCAGCACCTCACATACTTCAGGGATTTGATTCATAAGGACATTCAGTCAACGGGGAAGAAATTCACAAACTGAAGTAAGTTTCAGAAAGTCATCCAGAGATGAAAGGACAATTCCTGGACCTCCCTTGAGTGTCTAAGGGATTGTCTCCAGGCATATACAAATGTGAGCCCAGAGTCAGTGGAGGGCCAAGCCATTCTTAAGTCTCATTTAACTTTCCAGAGTTTCCCAGACATTAGGAAAAAGTTATTCAATATACAAACATTGGCGATAGGGCCTACCATGCCACTTCTCAACTGGTGTAGTCAACATTTCGCATGTTCAACAACCAGTATCTGGAGGCTGATGCAAAGGAAGATAGATGAGCAGAATGAATTGCCAGTATTCTGGCTTTAGCAATTCAGGGTGACTTGACCTCCCAGGGATGACCTCTCCTCATGCCACCTGTCCTGAAGGAACCCAGTAATATGGAAAACTGCCCAGGGTTTCAAAGACCACCTACACACTGGAGAGAAAGTCTTAAAGCCAATGTACACACTTCACAGAGGAGGGTAATTGCCACCAGGGAAGTCCCATTGGAAAGGGGAATGCCCCAAATGTCTCAGAAAGAAACTAAGCAGACTGTCATATCTTGACCCATCCTCACTGGTTGCACACATCAAAGAAGAGTGCTAAGTGACCCAGGGTTCCTAGGAGAACCCTGAGAACACCCCCAAGGAACTTAGGCTCAACCTTATCATTAGGGATAAAAGGTTGACTTTTTAGTGGACAGAGGGGGACTAACAAGGCAAAATGACCAGTGTTAAATATAAGATAGTGGGAGTGAAAGGAAAGCCACAGGAGAGCAACTTTATTTAGCAATTTGAGTGTGATTTGAAAGGGAAAAGATTATCTCACCATTTCTTATATGTTCCAGAACGTTGAATTCTGCTAAGAAGAGACTTACTATATAAATTGGTATCTACAGTTTATCTCAGAGACAAAAACCTTACCATCTATATACCTAAGACTCTCTTCCATTATATAACACTATTGCTACCACTCTCTGTGAAGGATAATGGCCTGATTAATCTTGAAGAGATTTAATCCCACAATATGGACAAATGAACAATAGGCAGAGACAAGAGATCCCTTTAGTCAAGCTTTGACCTGACTCTAGTCACCCAAATATAAAGCAATACTCTGTGGACTAAGAATGCTGCCTGCCATATCAATGAAAATAGAATGTCACAGCATCAGCAATTGTCATAAAAGAACTCAGGATGGAAGCAAGGAATGCCTGCCATCTAGCAGACCTCAGACTGCAGCCACCCACATTGGTGTAGCTTCAGTAAACTAAAGATGAGAAAACATAGAATACTGGCCCCAGATAGCTGAGATTCATATCAAAGGAATAATAAATCAGTGAGCCCAGACTCACATCTTCATACATAGAAAGACACTAGATTCCTTCACTTGAGGTATCTTGTTTTCTTTATTCACAGTAACATTTTGACATTTTGACTACCTACCCTTTGTTGGAAAAACTAGATTTCCTAGCTCCCTTCTTGCCTCCTCAGAGTAGTTTTTTCCGTGATATCTGAGATGTTGGCTCCAAGACTTGAAGTCATAAAAATTAGAATGTCTGTGCAATAAAATATGACTCTTAACTTGTAGGTTCTTTGTTTTTCTTCAGTCAACAGCACTTTTAGCTAGGCATTGAGCCTGTTGTAGAAACCTTACTCAAGCAAGGGCTTCTTAGACGCTGTCTGTCCCCTTGCAACCCTCCTATCTTGCCAATTAAAAAGAAAGAAAGAAATACCAGCTTACTCAGCCTCCTTGAGTTATAAATAAAGCTACTAAGGATTCACCCAGTGGTGCCCAACAGTTACACCCTTTTCTCTACTCTAAACCCTGGGAGAATCTGCTATTCTGTGTTAGATTTATTTTATTTATTTATTATTATTTAAAAAAATTTTTTAACTTTACAATAATGTATTGGTTTTGCCATACATCAACATGAGTCCACCACGGGTGCACATAAGTTCCAACTCCTGAACCCCTTTCCCACCTCCCTCCCCATACCATCCCTCTGGGTTATCCCAGTGCACCAGCCCCAAGCATCCTGTATCCTGCATTGAACCTAGACTGGCAAGTCATTTCTTATATGATATTATACACGTTTCAATGCCATTCTCCCAAATTATCCTGTCGTCTCCTTCTCCCACAGAGTCAAAAAGTCTCTTCTGTACATCTATGTCTATTTTGCTGTCTCGCATACAGGGTTATCATTATCATCTTTCTCAATTCCATATATATGTGTTAGTATACTGTATTGGTGTTTTTCTTTCTGGCTTACTTTGTATAATCGGCTCCAGTTTCATCCACCTCATTAGAACTGATTCACATGTATTCTTTTTGGTGGCTGAGTAATACTCCATTGTGTATATGTATCACAGCTTTCTTATCCATTCATCTGTTGATGGACGTCTAGGTTGCTTCCATGTCCTGGCAATTATAAATAGTGCTACGATGAACATTGTGGAACACATGTCTCTTTCAATTCTAGTTTCCTTGGTGTGTATGCCNCATGTATTCTTTTTGGTGGCTGAGTAATACTCCATTGTGTATATGTATCACAGCTTTCTTATCCATTCATCTGTTGATGGACGTCTAGGTTGCTTCCATGTCCTGGCAATTATAAATAGTGCTACGATGAACATTGTGGAACACATGTCTCTTTCAATTCTAGTTTCCTTGGTGTGTATGCCCAGCAGTAGGATTGCTGGGTCATATGGCAGTACTATTCCCACTTTTTGAAGGTATCTCCACACTGTCCTCCATAGTGGCTGTACTAGTTTTCATTCCCACCAACAGTGTAAGAGGGTTTCCTTTTCTCCACACCCT
>SJYA01006649.1:2434-20374 GCA_006410615.1 Neotragus moschatus
CGGGGGTTGGGGGGTTGGGGGCGGTTTCCAAGGCAAAGGCCCCACAGTGGTAGTACCTCATGCATTTGAGGTCATCTTGGGGAAGGTGGGTAGAGGTGAGGTCGCGGGGGCTGTGGATCCAAGGGTGAGGCAGATATTATGGGCCCTGGAAGCCAGTTTGAATGGACTCTGGTGCACCTGAGTGCATCTGATTTGGGGTCTGCTGAGCACCTTCTCTGGGGCAGGCATGTCCTAGGACCTGGAGATACTCCGGTGACAGCTGTGGCCCCCACTTTTGTGCAGCTTATGGTCTAGGAAAGGGTGACAGACAAGGAGAGGGAGTCCCGGACCCCACTGTCAGTGCCAAGGGGGCACTGGAGGGGCCGAGGGCTCAGGAAAGACCTTCCAGAGATGTCACTAAAGCCGGAGGAAGCCGGTGTTCTGTGTTCTAGATCCAGTTTTGCTCATTTGCTATTTCAGTCCAATTCCTCTCTGAGCCTCTACTCTCTTGTGTATAGAATGGGAATAATAATAATACCTGTTCTTTAAAGAAAAAAATGGCAGAGGATGAGACGGTTGGAGAGCATCACCGACTCAATGGACATGAATTTGAGCAGACTTCAGGAGACAGAGAAGGACAGGGAAGCCTGGGGTGCTGCCGTACAAGGGGGCACAAAGAATTGGTCATGACTAAGTGATTGAACAACAACAACAAAAAAAACAGGGTCATAGATGTAAAAATGCTTTGAAAACTGTAAAGCCCCAAACAGATGTAAATCACTGCTATTCTCTTGTTGCATGGGTTTCTTTTCCTATGTATTAGGACTCTGTGTGTGAGTGCAAAGGCTCCTGGCCTCTTCCCCTCCTCTGGACCCCAACCAGAGCTGGTGGCTCAATCTTTGAAGATCTAAGCCAAGCTTCTCAACCAGAGGCCTGGTTGCAACCTGTAGACTCCTCGCGTACTGTGGACACCAGTGGGGCTGGAAATGGCATCCCACTCCAGTATGCCTGTCTGGGAACAGGCATGAACATCCCATGAACAGAGGGCCCTGGTGGGCTACAGTCCATGTAATCGCAAAGAGTCGGACACAACTGAGTGAGTAATGCACACCAGACTTGGCTCTGTCCAGGGAGTCAGTTTTCCGCAGTAAGAGGCACTCAGCCAGGGAAAGAGCAGAGCCTGCTCTTTTTATAAAGAAGGTCTATCTTGGGAGTAAATTTTCATCAGCAGATTGGCAAGGTCATAGTTTAACACCAAATAATCCCCAACGAACTTAGAATGAAGTGCTTTCCACAAATCTTATTCCACGGTTGAAAAGCTCTCTTTCCTAGGTCCCGTTAGGAAGAGGAGAATTTCCTTTCAATTATCGTGGGCTTTGCGCACATGCACCTCATGTTCCAGGGTATTTTCTTCAATCAGAGTTGTCCTATGGAAACCTCACCCTCCCCAACTGAAACACCCAGTCTTGATGCACAGGGGAATACTGGCTGGGTTTAAGTACTGGTTCTATGACTCTGAGCACCTGGGCTTCAGTGACTGTCTGTGAAATGAGTGGATGAGACCAGATGACTCCACGGTCTCAGGACTCTTTGTTTTCAATGACACCACCCTGCCATCTTGTCCTGTCTGAGAAGTCACCATGTCCCTTGATCTTACCTTGACTTTTCCCTTTCCATGGTCTCTTTCTGCATCTCCCCCTAGTTTAGGGAAAAACACAAGTCCCTGGAGAGGATTCCTGCCTAATATGATATTGTGTGGAGCATGTAGTTAACTGTTAGTAGTCAATAAACACAACAGCAAAATAACAGACCCCCAAATAGCAAGTTTTTCTTTGCTCATTTAGACATGCAGCCATTGCCACCTCGGTACTCCCAGAGCTGTGCCTCCTCATCAGCACAAGCTTCTACTTCTCTGACAGGCTAACAGCATAAGAGTCCATTTACTCCCACCCAAGAGTCAAAGTTCCTAGGGCTGCTGCTTCATTCCCAGTTTTAATGGCACTTATTTTCAATGGATATATGCTTTCATTAGCATAGATTTCTGTTGAAAAGGCAGTTAACTATTTTTTTTTTTTCAAAGCAGGAATGGCTGAACTGTGGGTTTATACGTAGGCTAAAGACACTAGCTGGAAGAAGCACAAGCTGGAATCAAGATTGCCGGGAGAAATATCAATAACCTCAGATATGCAGATGACACCACCCTTATGGCAGAAAGTGAAGAGGAACTAAAAAGCCTCTTGATGAAAGTGAAAGAGGAGAGTGAAAAAGTTGGCTTAAAGCTCAACATTCAGAAAACGAAGATCATGGCATCTGGTCTCATCACTTCATGGGAAATAGATGGGGAAACAGTGGAAACAGTGTCAGACTTTATTTTGGGGGGCTCCAAATCACTGCAGATGGTGATTGCAGCCATGAAATTAAAAGACGCTTACTCTTTGGAAGGAAAGTTATGACCAACCTAGATGCCATATTAAAAAGCAGAGACACTACTTTGCCAACAAAAGTCCGTCTAGTCAAGGCTATGGTTTTTCCAGTGGTCATGTATGGATGTGAGAGTTGGACTGTGAAGAAAGCTGAACACTGAAGAATTGATGCTTTTAAACTGTGATGTTGGATAAGACCCTTGAGAGTCCCTTGGACTGCAAGGAGATCCAACCAGTCCATCCTAAAGGAGATCAGTCCTGGGTGTTCATTGGAAGGGCTGATGCTGAAGCTGAAACTCCAATACTTTGGCCACCTCATGTGAAGAGTTGACTCACTGGAAAAGACCCTGATGCTGGAAGGGATTGGGCGCAGGAGGAGAAGGGGACGACAGAGGATGAGATGGCTGGATGGCATCACTGACTCGATGGACATGAGTTTGGGTAAACTTTGGGAGTTAGTGATGGACAGGGAGGCCTGGTGTGCTGTGATTCATCGGCTCACAAAGAATCAGACAAAACTGAACGACTGAATTGAACTGAACTGAAAGACACTAGGGAGTCTGCTTGGTCTGAAAAAGAGTGGACTTTAAATATCTGAAGAGTTATCATGTATTCTAAATGTTCCTGGATACCTGGGGCCCAAGGGCTATCCAGGAAGAGCTTCTGGATATCTGGGAAGGGCATAGGGGCTGAACCAAGTGCGGTCCGAGAAGTAGAGTTGGGAGTGCAGCTGGGATGGAAAGTTAACATGCAGTCCTCCTGGAGCGGGAGTGCTTCCCCCAAAAGTCTGGACCTGGGTGAGTCAGCCTGACATGTGGCAGCTGGGAAGGTGGGAGGAGTCAGGGACAGTGGGCCAGCTTTCTACTGGAAGGAAGGAGGCAGCATTGAAACGGCCCTTTGAGGCAAACCTCTTGGACTTGAAAGAGGAAGTGCAACTCATCTGTGGGGGTTGAGGGCAGAAAGAGAAGGTAGAAGCAAGAAGCACACACAAGTGGGACCAATGGGGTAAGTCACAAGGAAACAGAGTCTGCCTTTGCTGATAACTTACTCACAGCAGGAAGGGCCTGGATGGGCTGGGCTGTCTCCTGAGATGAGGAGTTCAGTGCAAACTACTGGTAAGCACGAATCAGTAATTTATGAGGGGCTTCCAGGATGAAGCAGGTGGTGATCCCTAAGACCCTTTAAGTAATGAGTCCACCATCCTATGAGATTTTTAAAAGTGCATACCAAGATAGTCATCTAATGTGTAACTTAGCTAACCACATAGCAAATAAAATCACGAACAATTTCACATTCTCATCGGTTTGTGCTTTCACAAGACAAAACCTGTAACTTTATTATTAGGAAGAACCTTACTGGTAATGTTTATTACCTTGATTGAGGTGATGGCTTCATGGGTGGATACATATGTCCAAACTCATCAAATTAAATATTAAATATGTGCAGTTTTTAATATATCAGTTATACTTCAATAAGGCTGTCAATTAAAAACCTGTAAATTAAAAAAAACAGGACCTTGTTGGTCATCTAAACCATGGTTGGTCAACTATGGCCTGCTGGCTGTTTTTACAAATAAAGTTTTATTAGAACAGTCATGCTCATTCACTTACATATTTTTTTGACTGTTTCCATGTTATAATGGCNTCAGTTATACTTCAATAAGGCTGTCAATTAAAAACCTGTAAATTAAAAAAAACAGGACCTTGTTGGTCATCTAAACCATGGTTGGTCAACTATGGCCTGCTGGCTGTTTTTACAAATAAAGTTTTATTAGAACAGTCATGCTCATTCACTTACATATTTTTTTGACTGTTTCCATGTTATAATGGCAAAGTTGAGTAGTTGCAACTGTGACCAAATGGACTGTGAAGCCTAAAATGCTTATTTTCTGGCCCTTTAGAGAAAAGGTTTCCCACCCTTCAGTCTAATCCAGGACTTCCTTGATGGCCCAGACAGTAAAGAATCTGCCTGCAGTACAGGGGACTAGCGTTCTATCCTCTTGAGAAGGGAATGGCTACCCACTCCAGTATTCTTGCCTAGAGAATTTCATGGACAGAGGAGTCTAGTGGTGTACAGTCCTCAGTCGAATCTAATGGGCCATTTTATAGGTAAGAGAATGGAGGCTGGGCCTCCCTGGTGGGCCAGTGGTTAAGAATCTGCCTTGCAACGCAGGGGACACCAGTTTGAGCCGTGGTGCGGGAAGATCCCACATGCCATAGGGCAGTGAGGCCGATGCCCCACAAGTACTGAAGCCCACGTGCCCTAGAGCCTGGGCTCTGCCACCGAGAAGCCACTGCAATCAGAAGAACGCACATCAGAACGAGAGAGCAGCCTCCGCTTGCCGCAACCAGAGAAAGCCTGTGCGCAGCAACCAAGACCCAGCGCAGCCGAAACTTAAGAAAACAGAGACTGACGTCGTTCAGTGACTTCCTTTAGGCCAAGTTAGCTGGTGACTGAATTGGTTTAAGAATCACGGCATCTGACGCTCAAGCTTGTGTTTCTCAACCTCAGTCCATACTTCCCAACCCCGGCTGTTCTCTGTACAAACACCTCTTCACGTNACCAAGACCCAGCGCAGCCGAAACTTAAGAAAACAGAGACTGACGTCGTTCAGTGACTTCCTTTAGGCCAAGTTAGCTGGTGACTGAATTGGTTTAAGAATCACGGCATCTGACGCTCAAGCTTGTGTTTCTCAACCTCAGTCCATACTTCCCAACCCCGGCTGTTCTCTGTACAAACACCTCTTCACGTCCTGCCACGTTCATGTTTCACAGACCCAGGGCCCCAGGGCGGAGGTGGACTGACTGGCCCATGGTCACTCGGCACACCTGCTGACCACGTGATGGGTCTCACCCTTGCAAGTTCTGACCCGACAGAGCTAGCTCCAAACTGCTCCCCCAGGAAGGCTGAGGCCTTGGGAGGCAGTGCAAGCTTCTGAGAGCTTCTAAGACAAGCACTCATCTGGCTCCCCGAGCCCCTCTCAGCATTAACATTCACCTTCTGTTATTCAACAAAGGACACATTTACAACTGTCTTGAGTTCAGCCTGAAAACCTTTTTCACAGGTTTCCAGGGAAATTACTTCAAGCAGCCCTGATGGGTTGAAATGATTTCAACACACTCAGTTGCCTTCAGTTTCTTCGGTGGCATCTGCTACAAACAGCAAAACATACGAGTACCTGATATTTGCTTTCTTTTGAAATAACAGATTCCAAAGGAGACAGTGCAAAAGGAAGGGGAAAAAACTCCAAGCCCTCTGTACCCAATATCATATTTAAAGGAACAGACAGGCAATCTGAGGCCCAAGTCAGGCCTCCACTTTCCCTGTGGGAGATTTCCCAGGGCGACGAGGATCAATCAGACCAATAGAACAATGTACATTTGTCCCGGAGAGTATAAGCTGAAAGCCAACCGCTACTTTGCCTCCCTAAGAGGGCTATTTTCCTCCTCCTTGCCATTTATAAACCTTTGCATTTTCTGCATTTCCACTTCTATGACACATCTCTCTTAGATAAGAAAGAATATTCATGCAGGAGATTAAAGTGCATCAGCAGCCCTGACATAAGTGGTCAAGAGAATAAATGATGAGGTTTGTAAGTGGCCACAGGAGACATGAGTGTGGTTCCCTGGGCCCACAGTATTCCTGCCCAATTCCAACTCAAGTTCGAATTTCAAGGGTGACATTTTCCAGCCAAGGGAGGAAAGTTAATGACTGAGAGAGAAGATGGATCAACAGAGGCAGCTGTACTTGGGGTTCAGCCACTGGATCTGCTGTTACTTGTACTGGTTTGCTCCTCTCAGCAGAGTCAAAGCTCCTAACAGCTTAAAGAAGCGAACCCACATGTATTATGTCAGCCATTGGATGGGGTGCTGGGAATCAAAAATAAACAAAAGGTCACTGTCTTCACATTTATTGAGAATTTATTTGTGCCAGGTCCTATGCTAGGGGTTTTACATGTGCTGTTCTTTAAATCCTTGCACAGCCCTAAGGTCAGCATTATTATCCTCATTTTATACATGTAGCACTCGCAGCTCAGAGAAGTAACTGGCCCAAAGATGCACAGGAATTAAGTGTTGGAGCTGGGCTTTGAACTCATGGTTGTGTGTGGGTGCTTCCAACCACTCGGTGCCACTTCTAACATCTGGGGACTGTCTTTCACCGCAGGTGCTGGCTGACTGTGCCTCACATACTTAGTGGGGTGCTCAGCAGCTGCAAGAACCTGGGTTGAGGAACCAAGGGCAATGAGTTGCTCTATGTCGTGTTGAAACCAGAGCTTCTGGAACTTTCGAAGGTCATTTGGAGAGAGAAGGCGGAGAGTGAGACAGGGAAGAACAAACCCAATCTATGTGGAAATACAATTGTTTATGTTGGCGTGAATTATCTTGGCTGGTGTGAGAGCCAGATGTACAGACAATCATGCTAAGTCAGACCCTAAGGCTCCTGAAGAGGGGCCCCCAAAGGCCTCTGCAGGGATGCTGAAGATACCAGAAACACAAGATTCCAGCTGGATCTGGAGTGAGGTGGATGGCGGAAACAGGAGGAGTCGAAAGCTGCTTCCAAGAGAAGGGAGAGTGGGGTCCCCACAGAGAGCTCCCAGTTAACCAGCACAAACAGATGTTTGAGGTGGGAGGGCTCAGCCTGACTCGAGGAACCCTGCCGCACCTGCACACGCTGTTTGTTTTGTTTATTACTCCTAAGTTTCCAACACTTCTGCCTTCTCTTTACTTGGACAGTTAGCAGAGGGAGGAAGTGAGAAAGCAAATCAATACGTCCTGCTGTCACGTCCAGGTGCTGGGCCCAGAGCGTCAGCTCGGCAATCACTCTCCACGTCCCCCTTGACCACCAATATCAGCAGCACATTCCCTCAATTCCCCTAAAATTTTCAGGATCTGGGACAAGAATTTTATTTTATTTTTTTTAAGAAAAGCCCACATACAGTATGAGTAAGTATTTTAAAGTTATAGGTCAATCTTACAAATTGCTAAACAAAATATGTGCTCTTCTCTGACCCTGACAACTCTAAAGCTTCATGTCTGGAAGACTGGATCCAAATTTAGAATTATCAGACGTCACCGAGTTCTGCAGGACCATGGTGGCAGGACACAGAGGTCACATGGATGTGGACACTGCAGACCATGAGGAGCACACCCACATCCCCAAGAGACATGAGGGGCCACAGACACACAGGTGCAGACCCTGCAGTCCACAGAGAGCTGATCGCACTCAGGTGGGGACACCGAAGTCCACAGTCCAGGTTCCATCCACACCATCATCTTCAGTTACATGGGGCCTCTGGGGTTTCCTAAGGCAGTGGAGTCCACTCCCAAGAGGCAGACGTGGGGAAAAGGTCTACAGGAGTTCTAGAAGCAGATATGAGGCTGTTTCATGGAGATTCTGAAGTCGTGGTACCTGAAGCTTATGGTCTAGGAAGAGGAGTCTGGATGTGTCTTCTTGGTCCTTGAGAAGGCAATACGTTGTGGGGTGCAGGGCTCTCTAAGGCATGGGGTCTAAGGACGAGGGTCTAAGAGTGATAATGATCTTCTCTGATACCCACTGAGCATCACATAACAGTAGTAGCCCTAAGCACTCTATGGGGCTTCACTTAGGTAATTCTCACAACTCCATGAGCTAGGCATCATTATCACCATTTCTCAGATGAGGAACCCGAGACACAGAACTGACAAGCTACTTGCCCAGGGCTATACCTGATGGAGTGGGCTGTCTGGCTACAGGTCTTCACTCTTATCCATCACTCCATGTCCTTCCTCACATGCTAGAGCCCACCTTTGGGGGCACATAAGGCTCTTACCACTCTTAGACCCTTGTCCTTAGACCCCATGCCTTAGAGAGTCCTGCACCCCCCGGCGTATGGAGTTCTGAAGGGCCAAGAAGACATGCTCAGGCTCCTCCCTCCCAGGGGGATGCGTGGCCCTCAAGATGACTTCCGATCAGGCACTATGGAGCACCTACAGTATATGTGTTGCCCATATGCCTGAGTGTCTGGATAACTGTTTGTCACATCCGTGCATCTCTGATGCCTTTGATGAATCACAGATTAATTCCCAGGTCTGTGTGGTGGACTTGCTGAAGGATCATTTTGAAGAGTTGGAAGTAACTTAGAAGAGGGATTTTTTTTCTTGACTCAGCTGAGATAAGGAATTGAATCTTCCCTAAGGAAGGGGTAAGCATGGTTTGAGGGCACGTGTGGTTTGATGCCGTAGCTGATAACCAGAAAACAGTTGCTCTGCTCAGGACACAGATCTGTCTAAAATGTGAGAGGTGGAAAACCCCTGAAATGAACGAGGTTTGTAGAAGCCAGAGCATCCCTTCTCGGCCTTTTGGCTAAGATCAAGTGTCTAGAAGCCAGTGATGGTACCTGCTCTGAAACTGGAGGAAAGTACAAACTAACAAAAAGAAAACTTCTGTACCTCAACCTGGTTCTTTAAAAAGTGCAACCCATCTCTACTTAAATCAGATAATTAAAGTGAAGAAAAACGCCATCAGTTTGATATTATGTTTGTAAAGTTTATTATCCAACGCTATGTTGGATATCCAACAACTCACATCTTAGATAATTATAGTTGCTGGACTTAGATAACAGCGACCCACTCTAAAATGGTAAGAAAAAAAAAAAAAAACTGTCTAAAGGTGAGAATTATCAAGGAGCTGGGCTCAAATCTTCTTTATCCCTTAGCAGCTGCCTGATGCTGTTTATGTTATTGGATTTTCCTGAACCTTGGCTTTCTCACATGTAAAATGGAGTAAAAAGTATCTACCAAGGTATTGTGAAAATTAAATCAAATGATATTTGTAAAGTCTCTCGTATACATAATGAACTTTTTTCTTAAATTTTTTTTAATTTAAAAACTTTAAAAACTTGAATGAAAGGTTCTTCAAATGCTATAGTGCTTTATGATTTTATAAGCTTTCATATACATGGTTTTATATAATCTCACAGTAACCATTTTTTCTTTTTTCCCTTCCATACCCTCTCTCTACGGGAAACCACTAGTTTGTTCTCTGTTTCTGTGAGCCTTATACTTTCTTATTATAGTCACTAGTTAGTTGTACTTTTTTGGTTCCACACATAAGTGACGTCATAAAACAGTATTTATCTTTCTCTGTCCAACTTCTTTCACATAGCCTAATGTCCTCGAAGTCTATCCATGTTGCTATAAGTGAAAAAAACTTCAATCTTATTGACTAAACAGTATTCCATTTACAAATATATATATATATATATATATACACCACCTTTTCTGTATTCACTTGTCTGTTGATGGGCACTTAAGTTCCTCCCATAGAATGTACTTTGAAAACGTGCTCTCCCCGACTCGTAAGCCATCTCCCCTTCCACTCCTCCCCCTGGCAAGCCTCTCTCTGCCGCCTTTAGGCCCCTGTGGGGCGAGCTCTTCACAGCTCCAGGAGGCCTCTTCCATGTAGGGGAAACATGGTCAGGCGGGGAGCCCCAGAAGGCGGGCACAAAGGCAGCAGAGAGCAGGGCCAACTCTAAGAAAGATGGGAAGATGGACAAACACATTTAAAAGAAACCCCTTGGCAGTGACAGATAACAGACCACTGGGGTGGGTGGGGGGGTGGGGGCAGACCCTCCACGGCCAGATGACAGTGTGTCGAGCAGAAAGGCTTTGCTGCAAGGGGAGAACAGAATTTCTCCCTTGTCTCGGCCACCACCTGGCCTTAACATTCCAAGCCAGGCCACCTGCAGCTGGTCGAGAGGCCTCAGGCCTGGGCTTCACGGGGCGGGGACATGGCTGACACCGGTCAGCTCCTGGTCCTTCCTGCTCTGGGCCGCCTCAGGCACCTGCCTCCGTTTCTAGGATCCGCCTGTCATCCCCATTCCTCCTTCAGTTCTCTCAGGTCAGGCCCTCGCCACTTCTCTCCTAGCTGAGGATGGCAGCCTGTACCTGGTGTCCCCATCTGCAATCTTTCTCTCTAATTCATCCTCCACAGTGCTGACAGGGCGATGTCTCTGAGAGGCCCGACCGACCCCAATTTAACACCCTTCAGTAGCTCCTCACTCTCAGCAGATGAAATCCCAGCTCTTTGGCGTGGTCTATTAGTCAGGCCTTTTTCATTTGCAAATGTCAGAAACTCCCTAGAAGAAGCTGAGATTCTACAAACAGGTTTGCTGGCAGGACAATGGGAAAGTTCACAGCACAGAAGGAAGGCCTGCAGGCACCTGGGCAGTCCCAGGACCTGAGAGGCCAGCACTGGGCACAATGTCATGGCGGGAAAGAGGCCTTTAGTTCCCCAGAACCACACTCCTCCAGCAATATGCCACGAAGAGCCGGGGGTTGGTCTTCCCAGGCCCCAGGGGAAATTCCCAGGGACCATTATGAATGGCCAGCTTGGGGCACACACTGATCTCTCCAAAACTCTTGTGTCCAGTAGTACAGGGAAGGTGACTGCTACCTGGACCTAGAGGAAGTGAGAAGAGTGGGATTGGGGCTAACAGAATTCAGAAGAAGGTGCTGAGCTGATAAAATCCCCTATGATCTGACTTTGCTTCAGCCTCATCCCTTAGTATCCTGCCTCGAACCTCAACACAGAAGCAACACTAGCCTCCGTGAAGTTCCTAACACACTCGGGTACATCACACTCGTGGTTTATCAACACCCCTTCCCTGCATCACCTTCCACCTTCTCAGCTGGGGTAATGTCTACTTATTCCAGATTCAGGTCATTGTTACCTCTTTCAGGAATCTTTCCCAGATTAAAGTCTCTTTTTGAACTCCTAGAACCCCTGTGAATCTTTATAGCACTTATTACAGAATAACGCTAAACAATAATAATGATAAGAAAAACAGACATTTACTATACGCCAGGCACTGTTCTAGGCACTTGACATTCATTTGTAGCTTACAATAACCTGATGATATAGGCACTATTATTAGTCCTCATTCTCCAAGATCACAGAGCTCATAAGTAGTAGTGTGTGCTAAGTAGCTTCAGTTGTGTCTGACTCTGTGCGACCCTATGGACTGTAGCCCACCAGGATCCTCTGTCTATGGGAGCCAGGTTCAAACCCAGGGTGGCTCTGGGTCTGTATTCCTAACTACTGTCCCTAGAAATGGCTTGAGGAGCCTTAGTTGGCAGTGTTGGGCTGGAAGCTGTGATTCAGGGACAGTGACAACCATCCTCACGTGCTTAGTGATGGCTGAGCGGGCCTTCACAAAACACTGCCAGTCAGGACTCAACAGAACCTTCTCTGTTGGGAGACAAAAGGAGGAAGAAGGAACAGGAAAAGGCTACTCGGGCCCCTGGGAGCTGGGTGTGCAGGGCCGAGGAAGGAACAGGATCAGAGGAGTCCAGTCTCACGTCGCCTGTGCCCTGGCAGTCACGGGACTGGATCGGGGGTGGGGCACGAGCACAGACACCACACAGGCTGGCCCGGCCCTGCTGCCCACCAGGCCATTTCTGTGGAATATCTCTGGTTGACTGGGCCACACTTTCTTTTTCTCCAATTTGTCTCCGTACTCTTTAGGCAAATTTGGCTTCTACCGTTTTCTGAGACTTGCCTGCTGCTGCTAAGTCACTTCAGTCATGTCCGACTCTGTGTGACCCCATAGATGGCAGCCCACCAGGCTCCCCTGTCCCTGGGATTCTCCAGGCAAGAACACTGGAGTGGGCTGCCTAGTGGCACAAAAAAGGAAGGTTCTGCCTTGAGCTCTGACGACTGCAGTTCTTTTCCACCCATAACTTGGTAAGGCCAGCACTGGGGTGCACCGTGCCGAGGGGATTGTCTCCCAGGGCTGAGGCATTCCTCCGTGTAGCCACACCTTCCTACCATTGCTGGATGGCCACATAGGCAGGTATCTGACTCACTGTCTTTCCTTAAACCAGCTACCAAATGCTCCCTGACTTGGCTTCTCCAGCCCCAGCAGGTCACAGAGCTTCACAAAATGCTCCATCTGTGTCCGCTAGGAAGGTCGGTAGCAACAGGGAACTTGCTTACAATGGATGAGCCTGTGGGACATACCCTGAGTTTCCCTCCAGTGGGATCTCAACCCAACAAATTAATCAACGTGAAGGTCAGATACAAGAGCAGCCATTTACTGAGTCTTTGCTATGGGTCAGGCTTTGAGCTAAGTGATTAAGAAGCCCTCTCTAGTTCTCACACATCTGTGTAAATCCTTTCAATGCTATGACTTGAGCATCTGTATATGCCAGGCTCTGTACTGGGCACCTGGGACACAGTAGTGAACAAAACAGACAATGACCTTTAACTTGCATACAGACAGCAAGCAATACAGATAATAAACAAGTAGTAAACTACAAGGTTAATATGTAGTTGGTTAGGGAAAAATACTATAGGTAAAACAGAAACACAGATAAGAGGGACTGGGAGTGCTGGGGTATGGTCCTCAGATGATATCTGAGCAAAATTTGTTATAAGTAAAGGAATAGGCTGTGTGGATAGAGGAAGATCATTCTAGACCGACAGATGGCCAGTGTGAAGGCTTGAAGGCAGGAATGTGACAGGAGTGTTCAGGGAGTGGTGAGGAGGCCAGTGAGGCCGGGAAGAAGTGAGGTGGGAAAGGTGAGGATGAGAGGCTGTGAGGGACCATGTGGGGTGGGGCTTTGTAGGCCACAAGATGAATACCGCGATCATGTCCATTTTACAGATGAGCAAACCAAGGCAGAGAAAGTTTATGCCCAATGTGCCACGATTTGTATTAGAGCCGGGAATTAACCAGCTTTAACCACAATCACAACCCATGTGCATATCCTAGTACTATATACCCCCCTCTCCACACATGGCAAACCAGGAAGTTTCTTGATATCCTCGCATGTCAACCAAGTTAGGCGGAGTGGGACTCAAGATTCAGAAGTTTCTGAACTTGCAAGGAATGCTAGAAATCTTCTTGTCCAATTCTGGTATTGTGGAAGGAANTCCTAGTACTATACACTCCCCTCTCCACACATGGCAAACCAGGAAGTTTCTTGATATCCTCGCATGTCAACCAAGTTAGGCGGAGTGGGACTCAAGATTCAGAAGTTTCTGAACTTGCAAGGAATGCTAGAAATCTTCTTGTCCAATTCTGGTATTGTGGAAGGAACAATAGACTTTGTGGCTGAAGCCTGGGTGTTCCCTCTTGCTGGGTGACAGGTCATATGACATTGGACAGGTATCCTCACCTGTCAAATGGAAACAATCACTCCTGCCTCCTGTAGTTGTGCAGATTAAATGAAATGATGTATGTGCCGGGGCTCTGAAAAAAACGCTTGCAGTTCATCTTTTTTCTCTATCTCCTCCCCCAGCTTCTTGGAGCTGCGGTCAACGACAGTCCAATCTCAAAGTTCAACACTGTCTCAAACAGAGACAGGATATAGATTTAAAATTTTTTAATTGAAGTATAGTTGATTTATAACATTGTGTTAGTTTCAGATATACAGCAAAGGGATTCAACTATACATATATATATATATGTATCCATTATTTTTCAGATTCTTTTCTCACATAGGTTATTACAGGACATTGGGTAGAGCCCCTGTCATATAGTAGGTCCCTATTATTGACGGAGGAACGGATAAAGATGTTTTACATACACACAATGGATTATTGCTCGGCCATAAACAAGAATGAAGTAATGATATTTGCAAGAACATGGAGAGAAAGGATATGTATTGATAGCCTCCCTGTAGTCACTGCCATTATGGTGGGGAGCTTGGAGTTTCCCTGGGGCTGTGGGACACCGGCCCCCTTATCTGTCCCTGTGTGTGGCGAGTCCACTGTCCTCCACCCTCATCTCCAGAGGTCCCCAACCACGAGTCTCCGCAGTTCCTCTCGTATCAGCTGGGGCCCTACTGTATGCCCTTGCAGCTCTGTTTAAAGTGATAGACTTGTTCAGTTCAGTTCAGTTCAGTCGCTCAGTCGTGTCCGACTCTTTGCGACCCCATGAACTGCACCACGCCAGGCCTCCCTGTCCATCACCAACTCCCGGAGTTCACTCAGACTCACGTCCATCGAGTCGGTGATGCCATCCAGCCATCTCATCCTCTGTCATCCCCTTCGCCTCCTTCCCCCAATCCCTCCCAGCATCAGAGTCTTTTCCAATGAGTCAACTCTTCACATGAGGTGGCCAAAGTATTGGAATTTCAGCTTCAGCATCATTCCTTCCAAAGAACACCCAGGGTTGATCTCCTTCAGAATGGACTGGCTGGATCTCCTTGCAGTCCAAGGGACTCTCAAGAGTCTTCTCCAACACCACAGTTCAAAAGCATCAATTCTTCGGCGCTCAGCCTTCTTCACACTCCAGCTCTCACACCCATACATGACCACAGGAAAAACCATAGCCTTGACTAGATAGACTTGTAGTAGGTACTTAATACACGGTTGTTGCTATTACTAGTAGAAATGGAACTCGCTGTCACCCAAAACTGTCTTGTCAATTTGAACAGACACTGGAAAAGGAAAACTTAATGATGGAAAGAGGAAGATAAATTTAGTTCACAAATCTGTCTGAACAGCCATTACCTGGGTGGGCAAGTCAGTGACAGGGGTGTCCAAGATGCGAGAGCACAGACTGGCTGCGAGGCTTAGCCCTCGGGCCGGTGCCAAGACCACACCTCATCTGCGGCAGTCCTGGTCGGTCAGGCGGCAAACGGATGATCTGCATAGAACTACTGAGTGCGCACCCCTGATTATCTTCAGAGTGACCCATATAAAACGTAGAGCCGCCGTATCGGACAAGGCATTTTTCTACAAGATAAAAACCGCGTGTGAAGCTGGCTTCACCAGTATAAACTTTATTGTAGGAATCGCAGGAAACATGTATAAAACAAAAGCCCAGGACACAGGAGCTAAAGGAAATGGGTAAACAGAGAAATAGGAGAGCTCAGCCAACAAATATCATTTTGACACCATAATTAGATCTATTCCCAGGAGCTAAACTTTGCTTCTTTGTACATCATAGCCTTTCATTTCTTTACTTATTCCTCTAGTTAATTCATTCCTCATTCATTTATTTACTCATTATTTATTCATCCCCAAGTCACTTATTTTATGCATTTATTTTTTTTCCTCCTTTATTTGTTCCTCACTCCATGGCAGCCCTGATCAGCAACGGAATGGACCAGGGGAAGCCTGCAGCAGGAGAAAGGAAAGCAAAGGTGATGGACTTGACAGAAGTCACCAGGGGGCAGGAGCCTGGACAGAGGCCTGGGCTTCCAGCCCTTGCTCTGGCACAAAGGAGTTGTGTGGCCCTGGGTAAGCCACGCACCTCTCTGCACCTCAGTCCCCTACAAAGCAGGGGCACCTTAATACCTATGCTAGTTTCTGTCATGCCAGCTGGCTGGGTTAATGTGGATGAAAATTCTTGATCAGTTTGAACAGGTATCCACAGGTAAGGCGTGGTTTTTTGATCATTGCTGGAGAACAGAGGGAAGAAGGTTCACAGCTGGCTCCCACTGCCAACTTCTATAAACCAGAGCCAGGCCACTTGGTCCTTGGACCTCTCCTCCCACTCTCCCCCAAGAGTGAACCCAGCATGGGGCTGTCGATGACAGTGGCTGAGGCAGGATGGCCATCTTTCCTGTGACAGCCCCACATATGAATGAAGCATCTCTTTAGCTGATTAACAGGTAAAAATTAATGACTAAACATGTATGTAGAGTGGAAGACAGATGGGTGTCCTGGGAGCCATCCCTTTGATTGTCCCTTCTTAGATGCATTTAAGAATCACAACATCATAATTGCAGTATGTGCGGGAATAAAATAATATAAAGGGTGAGAGTTGGGTGGGAGTGAGGATAAAGAAAACATAAACCAAAACCGTTACCACCTGCTGACAGGACAAGATGGGAACGTGCCAGAGGAGTCCCTGGGAAAGGTGAAGCTTTTGTGGCAACATAAGCATGGGCATACTTGCTCTAGTACTCAAGGGTCCAGGCTGTTTTCCTGACTGGGTGTGTGAGCAGTGGAAGGAAGCCCACCCAGCTGGACCACTTCGAGCCCAGAGCAACTGCTGTGGGCACACAGTCGTGTATATGGATTTGGAGCATCCCGGTGTACTGTTAGAATATTAGGAAAAAACAGCACATGGCATATACGCTGCATGCAATTCTGCTCCTACTGTTAACTTAGCTAATTCCAAACTCTGATTCTTTCTGCTTATAAAAGGTGCTTTGCACAGGGATTCAGGCCCTACGCTGAGGTTTTTTTCCCCCCCTCTTTTCACTGAATGTTAGGGACATTAAGTAGTCCCTTAAAAATGATAAATGGATGTGAGAAGCCCACTTCCATTGAAAAAACAAAGCATTGAGCAAACGACAGTGTGGCTTTTCCCACAGGAAGTGTGCTAGATTGCGTCATGCATGGATGTGAAAGGATTTGGGAAACACACACATTTAATGCTTTTCCCTGGCTCCTCTCCAGTGCCCAAAGTTCCTGGTTCTTGGTTCTTCCTCCATCTCCTCCTGTTCTATTAATGGAAACCTCTTTCTCTGGGATCAGATTCAATGTCCTCTCTCCCTCCTTCCCTTCCTCCTTCACCTCCTACAAGTTCTGTTGTTTCTCGCCCTGTACCTTCTTCTCCACTTCCTCATCCCCTACTCCAACCACTATCACTCTAGTCTGATCCCTCAGGCATCTTGTACTTGGCCCTTCCTCACTCAAATTCATCCCTGACACTACTGCCAAACGCCTTCAATACAGCTCTGACCCTGCCATCCCGCTGCTCAGAAAATGTCCATGGTTCCCCCATCAAGTTAAAAACATTGTGCAAACATGGCATTTGGAGCCTTCATGAACAGGCCACAGGGTCTTACCTCCTGCCGCCCTGTCACCTAATCCTATGTGCTTCTCTGCACTTTCACACTGCTCCCTANCAGCTCTGACCCTGCCATCCCGCTGCTCAGAAAATGTCCATGGTTCCCCCATCAAGCTAAAAACATTGTGCAAACATGGCATTTGGAGCCTTCATGAACAGGCCACAGGGTCTTACCTCCTGCCGCCCTGTCACCTAATCCTATGTGCTTCTCTGCACTTTCACACTGCTCCCTACTGAAATCCCATTCGACTCCCAGGGCCTGTCCCAAAAAGCGCCTCTTAGATGAATATTTTCTCTCTGCTACCTGAGTGCCTCTTTCTGGTCTTAGGTATGTATACTCTGCATTTCCAGCTATTTATGTGTTTAAATATTCCTCCCACTGGAATTTATCATCCATGAAAATAGGCATGGCTATTCATCTTTCTGGCTCTTCACCTAACACACAGTTGATACTAAATATGTTGGAAAAAGGACTTCCCTGGTGGCTCAGATGGTAAAGCATCTGCCTACAATGTGGGATACCTGGGTTCAATCCTTGGGTCAGGAAGATCTCCTGGAGGAGGAAATGGCATCCCACTCCAGTATTGTTGCCTAGAAAATCCCTTGAACAGAGGAGCCTGGGAGGCTACAGTCCATGGGGTCGCAAAGAGTGGGACAGACTGAGCAACTTCACTTTCACTCATCTTTCTGGCTCTTCACCTAACACACAATTGATACTAAATATGTTAAAAAAAAAAAAAAAAAAAA
>SJYA01006650.1:0-20332 GCA_006410615.1 Neotragus moschatus
TGAAGCCAAGCCACCCTGAACAGAAATTTTAAATATTAAGGGATTTATCTTCCTTGAACCCAGCTGGTGGGAGACAGCCACTCAGTACTTACCACAATCTGTGCTATACTAGGAAAGCGTGACAAGTTTGGGTTGCTTTGTGGGTAACATCAAAAAAAAGAACCAGCTTCCCACTGTCCAAAAATACAGTTTCCACAGATGAGAATCATCATGCTTTTCTTTTCCCAGCTTAAAAAAAGAAGGTATTGTAGGCTTGTCGATTCTCTTTTTTTCCTTTGATTTCCTTTGAGTTTTTCTAGACTTAAAGCTATCGTCCCATCTTTTAAAATGTCTAAAGGGGAGAAAATGTAAAATTCTCTAATATTTTATTCCCTTCATCATCAGACACTATCTCTTTTCTCTTTTCCAAACAATTCAAGGTCCTAACTAGGAATCAACTGCATATTTTCCAGTGCACTGAGTATTGAGAGAGGTTGGTTTTTCTTTTTTTCTTTTTTCCTGCTGCTAGGTACCAACAAGTTTTACGTGAAATTATATGAACTGCAAGCATGCCAAAGAACACTAAGACTCAGGGGTCAGGAACCACAGAGCATGGTTTTTCTGTGATGGCGTGAGCACGGTGTGAGTCTAGAGTGCTATAGGGAGAGAGGACGTAAGAAGACCAGAGGCGTCAGAGAACTGCTTTTACGCAAGACCTTGGATTTCCTTAACCAGCAAAGAAGATGGGAAAACACAGGAAGGAGGCCGGAGACAGTAGGTTTATAACCACTTCTCAGAACTGAGGATTCCATGAAAGGTCCCGGCAAAGTTGGGCCCCCAGGTAAAAGCTGAGGATTCAGAAAGCCAGTCATTGCAGGCACCAAACCGGGGAGCCAGTCTTCTTCAGGGGCCAAAATGGTGCTGCCCTCAGGTCCCCTTATCTCCCTCTTGCCTTTCAGGCTCTTTCTTTTCAATGCCATTCCACTGACCCAAAGGCAAGCTGATACAAAAAGATTTCTTTCTAGAAAGAATAATTTTTTTAACTGACTTTTGATCAGAATCTCTCCTGTTCTCTGTGAATCTCTTCCAGAAGAATCTGATATTTTTGTTTCCTGGACATAGTTGGTATAGCGTCTCAAAAATGAAAGAATCCTTGCCTTTGCAGTTGCTGCCTCATTCAATACATTTAGATCCTTTCTCAGGTGTCAGACTCACACAAGTTAAGAAATGATTCTTTGAGTCGATTCTCACCCTGGAGGTGAGAGCCTTTATATACAACTAGGAGATAGGGAGGAATGTGCTAAGTGCTTTCGGGAAATCAGAGCCTTTGGCAATTCAACATGCCTTGCCTCCAAAGAGTTCACAATCTAATTAGAGCCTAAAAAATAAATAAATTGCAATAAATAAATAAATCTTTAGTTTGCAATAAAAAATAAATAAATTGCAATACAAAAGGTAGTATATGGCTGTATTGAAGGGGCATTGGACAAGTCATATAAACATAACCACTATAAGCATTTGAAGGAGAAAGAGGTTGGGGTTTTGAGAGGAAGGAAAACCTAAATCAAAAAGAACAGAATTGAGCGGGTCACTGCAGTATGGGGAGGACTTACCCAAGTTTAAAACACAAGAAAGTACACTCGATGGATGACATTCTGTGAGCGACAGGAGGAGGCGGGAGCAGAGAAGAGTTCAAGCCAAGAACAGCAGTGCACCCCGGCTGCAGATGGTCTTTTCTCTAGAGTGTCCCCAGGAGGCCCCGGTTCTGCCAGCTTATTACCATCCTTTGAAGTACTCCATTATTTTATTAGTTCCCCACATAAATTATTTATCTGAGAGATTGCTGATGCTGACCAGCTCTGATAAGTAATGTCTTCTGTGGGAAATGCTGCTAGAGGGATTACAGTCTCCAGAGGCTGCCAAAACATTGAAAATCAGTTTTAATTCCTGTGTGTGTTTGTGTGAAGGTCTTTGGGAATGGGAGTCATTCAGATGCCCCTTCTAGTGGATCCCCATCACATGTACAGATTAGATTTCTGGGGGCAACATTAGGGAAGTTGCCTAGGGATGCTTCTCTGGGTATTGGTTATTATGAACTCATAATAACTTGACTGGGAGCAGAACATTAAAAGGTCATCTCATTTTATCTCCAGTATGCCTCCTTTGTAAAAAGTCACCTCGCAGCCACGTTTGGGGAACCATTTGTTAGTGTATTTACCTTCTCCTCGTCACTCAGGCTGAGCAGAGCAGTCAGAAAGATAATCACTTTCCAGGCTGTTTCCAAAAACTCATGAAAGGCTTCACACAATTACGTTTGCTTCCTTTACCAACAACTGCCTCCCTTAACTACTCAACTGCTGCTGTTTTCCTTGGGATTCTATGGGGCTGCTGTGTCTGGTCTCAAGGCTACAAACAATCGCCCATAAGATGCTCCTTGTAAGGAAACCTTGAGCTGTAACAGTCAAAAACGTAAAAGCAGAGAGGAAACTTAATGGAGGAAGAGTAGAAATTAAATGAAGAGGAGAAGAGACCTGGATTCCCTTAACAGAACCTCCTTCATGTATCTGACATGCTCCTTTTGTGCTCTTTCAAATCTGACTCAGCTTACAAAGTTAAATATCAGTCACCTCCTCTTGTATAAAGGCAGAGATATCACATAGACTTCCACCTAATGGCAGCTTTTTCCTTCAGGAAGAACAGTTCCTCCTGCCATGGGCATAGCATTTGACCCTCTTAGAATGGAGTTTTGGTTCATGTATTTTTCAGTAATTAGATATCCTCGAGCCTTCAGTGTCCTAGCCTCTGCCACACGTGCATATATTTCTCCCATGATTTGGCAGTATGTCTGGACAACTCTAAAGAGACTTCTGATGAGATCAGGCATATTCAAGGTGGTACGGCCGTAGACCAAAGAGATTCTGACTTGCACTCCACCTCATAAACCTTTTTGGAGTGTCTACTGCAGACTTGGCATGAAACTTACCTGTTAATGCTTACGAAGTAACTGTGACTGTCTTTCTGGAATTTCCCCACAGAAGATAAGCAAGGGTTCAGTGTGGGGTCTTAGCCCACACATGTGAATTTGGATTCTCTCCTGTGTTTTATAGACCATCTCACCCTGAGGTGAGTTGAAGGTTTGCAATCATTTGTCTCTAATTCCAGGAAAGACATGAAGTAAATGTCTAGGAGAGGCAGCCTTTCCTCCGTGGCATGGCTGCCTTTCACTGAGGGGCTTCAGCTCCAAGGAAAGTTCTAGCCACCTGTGTGAGCCCACCTGGACATCCAGCAGAGGAGGGCATGGTGAATTTGCTACGACGGGTACTCCATTTCTCTCCATACGCATCTGGAAATTAAACATTATCACTCTATCAGTCAGGTTGCTCTTGGTTTCAACAAATTCATAGAGACACAAAGGGGATAATTTTTCTGGTGCAAGAAGAAGTCCAGAAGTAAACTTCTGAGGAATAGTACAGTGGCTCAAAGACTCACACTAGGCCAGCTGCCTTGGGCTTCTGTTCGGCCACCTCAGAGGCCCCTGCCATCCTCAGGGTTACAAGCCTCCTGCCTTCAATTCCTAGAAGAAAGGAGAACAATTGGCAAGGAGAGGGGGGATGTCAGAGCCAAATGAATCTATACTCTTCCCAAGACACCTTTAGAAGTTCCATCCAGTGACTTGCATTTACATCTGACTTGCCAGAACCTTCTTTCTATATGCAGGGAGGGGCTGGGAATAAGCGGGGTCACTGTCATCTTAAAAAAAAAAAAAAAAAGGCAGAGTTGTGGGGAGGGTTAAAGTAGGGGCCTGGGATTAATATACACACACTACTATACATAAAATAGATAACCAACAGTGACCTATTATATAGCACGGGGCACCCTACTCAACATTCTATAATAACCTATATGGGAAAAGATCTGAAAAAGAATGAAAAAAAAATATATATATATATATACATCACTATGCTGTATACCTGAAACTAACTCAACATCATAAATCAATGATATTCCAGTATAATTAAAATTAAAAATAATTTAAAAAATTAAAAAGCCGAGTTGAATTATTAAGAAAAAGAAGACAGGAGTATGTGACAGACAATTTGCAGTAGCAACCACAAAGGGCAAGGATCCTTTTCTTTCTTAGACACAAACTACAGCATGAAAATGAATGTGTATTTCATGGGCTACAAGTGAGAACTAATCACATCTCTGGTAAGGATAACTAGAAGCTTTCCTTCCCTTGTTTTTCCTCTGCTGGCCTTGCAAATTTCATCCAGTTGGTATTTACTGTGGCCAAATCTAATTCATTCATTTATGAAGCTATCTCAGGCACCAGCAAAAGTCATAAACTATTCATCTCTGGAATGTTTATATTTGAGAAGGTCACAGTATTGAATGTGTATATACCGCAAGGCCCCCTCTCTCTGTTTGTGCCCCTCGTGGCCTTGGCCTGCTATTTTCCTTTAAACAGTGAAATGAGATGTACACAGCTCAAAATACACTACCGTGTTTTCCCACAAGCTTCCGAGAACTCCCAGTAAAAGAGGTTTGAACCCTCTCTGATTCCATTTCTCTTCTCTTTCTCGCTCTCCCTACCGCTTTCAGCCCTTTGCAAGCATCTGGTAATTAGAACAACTTTCATCGCCTTCATGATTATTTTTCCCCACCATGGATATCTCCAAAATCCTAACTCAAAATATGGAAGAGGGAAGATGCCAGCTCCTCAATCTTTCATTCTGAAACCCCAAACAAAAAAAAGAAATCAAAGAAGAGACATTTTCTTGAGGAAAAACGAGCCTAGCATCTTTCTATACCCCAACCTCATTGCTCGTCTGCTCTTTGGAATGATCTTGCATCTGAGATAAGTATGGAGTTCCAAGCATGGAGGTTAACACATTATTATAGTAATGCTGGCACAGATTGGCTTGGGGGTTGAGATAGCTCATGTAGCAGAAATATTTATCTTCTAAGGATTACTTTAGAGCTAAATAATACAAATGTACATGGCACTTTTAGGATATTATCATCTTCAATCAGACCAAGAGCTCTGAAAAATACAAATGACCCTATTTTAGTCTAAAGACAGTAAAGTTCAGCAAAGTTAAATGACTCACCCTGTAGCCAGGGGCACCTCTGATACGACCTGCACAATTTCTAGTTTTCAAAAGAGAACAAAGTGCCTCACACTTTTCGTGCCACCCGCGCCCCACCCCTCTGAACATTACCCTCCCCCAGTAAGTTTGTTTTGGGGTCAAGCTTGTCCCTCCTGGGCTCCCTGCTGTCCATTCCTCCACTGCCACCTGCTCTTGGTCATCTCTGCCCTTGCTTTCTGAGGTCCCCACTGGCTTATGAGCTGCTGAGATCCTGGGATGTAGCTCTCTTTCCTATGATGCCGTTATCACTTCCGGGCTTCAAAGGCTCCAGGGATGGAGTGCTAGGAAGTCCACCCTCCTCCTCAGTACCCAGAGGGCCACGGGTGGGCTTTCATTCCACCCAACCCCATGAACACCATGCTCAGCTATGAAGCAACCCTTTTCTTGAAGGCCAATGTGATAATACCAAGGTGGCATCAAAAGTTTTGCCTAAAACAATGTCCAGAGCCACCTCCACTGCAAGGGCGCCCCCCTTCCTTATCCAAATCTGCAGAACACACAGCCAGTTTCCGCTCAGCCCCAGTCCATTCTCCCTTCTATCAGCAAGCAAAGAACCCAGGAGAATTCTCTGAAGGAAATCTACCCTGCCCCTACTCTGCCCAGTCAAAACACATCAGAATAGTCTCTCTAGCCCCAGGGAGTATGCACTTTTATTTTACTATGTAGTTTTATACAGTCGACCTAACTTCCCATTTTAGACAAAAGCCAAGGCTGTGCCTTTTATGGCCAAAAGGAAAAAAAAAAAATTAAAGTGTATTTCTAAACAAAAGAATAAATTTTCCCCTTGAGGTATATTCTCTGACTCCCCTAGAATTAAAAAAAAAAAAAAAGTTTAAGTACATCTATATTTAGTTCCGTATTTAATAGTAAGTTCCCCTTCGCTGCATCTGCCTGGGAGCTCGGACTCTGTATTCAGAGCCTCGGATTCTAATTCTAGCGCTCTCCCAAGCTGTGTGATTTGGAACAAAGTCTCCTCTTTCTCTGGCTCTTCGTTTCTGTGAATAGGATAACTGACTTCTCTAAGACTTCTTCTGGCATTAAAATTCAAAAAATTTATTCAAAACGTGATCATAATTGAGAAATAAACAAAAATCAAGATTTAATACGTCTTGAAGACTATTCCTGGCTGGGGAATAAGGCTACATTTGCCTATAATTCCCCTCGGGCAGCCAGGAAGGATTAGAGGGTTGGAAGTCAATTGAACACAAAGCTATTTCAGCAGCCGTGGGTTCCAACTGAGAAGCCCAGCAAGCAGGCTTCTAATAGCCTCCACTGACCCCATGGGGAGTTGACTTTGCTCCCTGGGGGTGATATTGGAGAGCTGATGCCTTGCAGGCAGCAAGAGCAGACATTTTATTATTATTGGTTTTGCAATTTGTCTGCATTTTGCTGTCATTTGCCTTAGTGGCCATGGATCTCTGCATTAAGATTTCGGTTCCATTCCCCTGGGCTCCCGTGTTTTATGGAGATCACTCATGTTTGCCGTCTTTATTGAGGCTGGTGTACAGCCCCTGGCTGCTGTGTTGAGCGTAATCAAATGTCATTTATGAAGTCCTCCTGCCACCGGAGGACTGAGGGAGAGCTGTGTGGCCCGTGCCTGAGCAACTCAAACAGACAGGCAGCCTCCAAAATGCACTTCCAGGCGCTGATGAATTATGAGGCTGAAGCTTGATTATGTCTGACCCTGGGTTGCTGGCTGTGAGTTATCGGTCCCTTAAGTCTGCTCCAATGAGTTTCTTCCAGATGGGGGTGTCAGGTGCAGCCTGACAACCTAGCCTCCAGCCTCTTGCTGAATCTCTTGCCTGGCATAAGCAACTGCAGGAGGAGACACTGAAAGAGCCATGGCCCCAGACTCTGGGCAAGGTTCCCACCCCGGCTCAGCCCTTCTTTCGCTGTGTGACCTCCACCGTCTTTTCGAGGGCTCAGCTTCCTCATCTATCCATTTAAGGAGGAATGAAACAATCACTAGTGATGGCTTTACTTGAATTTTTACGTTAGCTTCACGTAGTATTTTCTCCTGGTTTCCTTGGGCATTCTGGATTCCTGGCTTAGGTTTACTTTCTGAATCTCACTTTCTGATAATGGCCTCATAAACCGATTCCAGTATTTGATCCCGGAATGATGGGTACCCACTTAATAACTTTTCTTCCAACTTCTTTCTTCCTTCTAAATGTTTTCCGTAAGATCAGTAATGGTCTCCTTTTCTTACTTGATATCTCAACCGGATTTCAATTCAGCTGGCCAGCCCTTCTTTCTTGATATACTTGCTTCAATAAACCTGCGTGCTCCTGGTTTTCTCCTCACCCCGCTGGCAACTCTTCCTCTAAGTGACAAGCGCATGCCACCAGCTCCCCCATGTTTATCCCCAGCTCCGGAATCGTGCACACAGCCGTCCACTTCGCCTCTCTCTGTTTAGGTGCGCCACAGAGCCCTGAAGTCCAGTGGGTCTTGAACTCCACTCCTTATCACCCTCCCACCTAAACTTGGCTTCTGCTCGGAGTCCCCTTATCACCAAGAGGCTTCTCAGTTCACCTCTGTCCAGACTGGACACCTGCCAGCTGTCCTTAATGCTTAATGTCTTTCTCTCATCCAGCTACATTCCCAGTCCCTTTCTTTATACTTCCAATACTATCCCAAACAAACTCTTTCTATCTACCCATGAGGATACCTGGTCCAAAGCACATTTCTTCTGGACACCACAATGAAGTCTCTAGAGAGCATATTTAAAAGCAGAGACATCACTTTCCTGACAAAGTCCATCTAGTCAAAGCTATGGTTTTTCCAGTGATCTGCATGGATGTGAAAGTCAGACCATAAAGAAGGCTGAGTGCTGAAGAAATGATGCTTTCGAGTTGTGGTATTGAGAAAACTCTTGAGAGTTCCTTGGACAGCAAGGAGATCAAACCATTCAATCCTAAAGGAAATCAACCCTGAATGTTCATTGGGAAGACTGATGCTGAAACTGAAGCTCCAATCCTTTGGCCGCCTGATGCAAAGGGCTGACTCATAGGAAAAGACCCTGATGCTGGGAAAGATTGAGGGCAGGAAGAGAAGGGGACAACAGAGGATGAGATGGTTGGATGGCATCACTGACTCAATGGACATGAGTTTGAACAAACTCCAGAAGATAATGAAGGACAGGGAAGCCTGGTGTGCTGCAATCCATGGGGTCACAAAGAATTGGACATGACTGAGCAATTGAACAACAAATTAGATTGGAAGTTTTACATGCATTAAAGTTATATTGGGCACCAGATTCAAATACACAATTAAGATGCCAAGTTTCAGAGGAAATGATAAGAAACAGTGTCATGATTCCTGGACCTCCTCACCCTTATATATAAGGGTCAAAAGAATATAAATGGACAGAATAGCAGTAAGACTCTTTCTGGGGAGAGTGGTACCATGAATATACCCTCTTGACCTTCATCTAACTTCAAAAGAGCTATTGAATGAGACACTCTGTGGGTCTGATAGATGTCCTTGCCCCTGGATGTGAGGGAAGGGTACCATGGTGGGCTGGTATCTTAATCTCACTCTGGAAATCAAGAGAACAAAACTGACTATCTGCTCGAGAGGAGGGGGGGAGATTAGAACAAAGGATTTCTGCTATTGTTCAACCAGGAAGAAATACATTTCAGGAGATCAAAAGATACTAAAGAGACTGTCAAAACTGAGGGATTTTTAAATCCTTTTGAAAATAGTTCACCTGAAGGAGGCTGAAACATCAACAGAGAGAATCTGAGGGTGAATCATGGATTCAGAAGGAGTAAAGTTGGGCTAAAAAAGCTAGACCCAAACTAAGAAACTACAGGTAAGAAACTACCAGTGATTCGCTGTTCAGTAACTAAATCATGTCCAACTCTTTGAAACCCCATGGACTGCAAGCACCAGGCTCTTCTGTCCTCCACTGTCTCATGCTCAAACTCATGTCCACTGAGCCAGTGATGCCATCCAACCATCTCCTCCTCTCTCTCCCCTTCTCCTCCTGCCCTCAATCTTTCCCAGCATCAGGGTCTTTTCCAATGAGGCACCTCTTCGTATCAGGTACCTATAGTATATTGGAGCTTCAGCATCAATCCTTCCAATGAACATTCTGGGTTGATTTCCTTTAAGGTTAATCTTCCTTTAAGGTTGATCTTCTTGCTGCCCAAGGGACTTTCAGAGTCTTCTCCAGACTTGTTGTGGTAAAGAGGCTTGTGTAACTCAATGAAGGTGAGAGTCATGCTATCCAGGGCCACTCAAGATGGATGGATCATAGTGAAGAGTCGTGGAAAAACATGGTCCACTGGAGGAGGGAATGGCAAACCACTCCAGTATTCTTGCCGTGAGAACCCCAGGAATAGGATGAACCAGTGATAGGAAGTCTCTAAAAAACTTATAAAAGAGCCTCACAAAAGAAAGGACAGATACATACATCCACCTCTCAGGTCCAGCAGCGTCTATGAAGTAAGAACTTTTTTACTCCCTTTCAGTTCAGTTCAGTCGCTCAGTTGTGTCTGACTCTTTACGACCCCATGGGCTGCAGCATGCCAGGCCTCCCTGTCCATCACCAACTCCCGGAGTTCACTCAGACTCACGTCCATCGAGTCAGTGATGCCATCCAGCCATCTCATCCTCTGTTGTTCCCTTCTCCTCCTGCCTCCAGTCCCTCCCAGCATCAGAGTCTTTTCCAATGAGTCAACTCTTTGCATGAGGGGGCCAAAGTACTGGAGCTTCAGCTTCAGCATCATTCCTTCCAAAGAAATCCCAGGGCCGACCTCTTTCAGAATGGACTGGTTGGATCTCCTTGCAGTCCAAGGGACTCTCAAGAGTCTTCTCCAACACCACAGTTCAAAAGCATCCATTCTTCAGTGCTCAGCCTTCTTCACAGTCCAACTCTCACATCTATACATGACTCTCCTTAAACCCTGCCACCCGCCCCACTCCCTATTGCATACCCCATTTTGAGGCAGAAGGGTCAGTTAAAAAAAGGAAAGAAATCATTTTGCCAAAGGAGACTCATGGGCAACTTGCCTCTAGCAAGCAGGAGGTGAAGGAGTAAATTGTGACCTTTCAATGAAGTTAGAGACTTCGCTTATTATACAAGATAGACATGTTTAATAACCACGTTGAAGCTGGATTTGCAATTTTAAATAAACATGGGCCTTTTTCTTTTCTAGAAGTGAGGAGAGAAGTTGTGAGATTTACCCTTGTTTGTAGGGGAAGGAAGGATCTCTACCACTGAGCAGGTAGACAGTGAAAAATAAATACAAAAGTATCTTCTGATCAAATCCCGTGAGTCCTGCTTATTCATAATAATAGCTACATTTATAATGCTATGAGTAAATAACCATTTTGAAGAAACATCGAAGAGGCATTTTAAGCTTATGATAGGCTTACAGTATTTGAAGTAAATTAGACTAACTGAAGAAGCAAATAACCCTTCAAAAATGTATAGCACAAACACAGTAAAGGCTTATTTCTTGCTGGTTGGGTGAACAGTTGGCAATTATTCAAGGACCCAGACTAATGGAAGCTCTACTGCTTTCTAAGCTTGGGGGTTGCTCTTCAGAGATGCTCCCACCCTGGAGATAAAGACACGCACAGAATGTGCACTGGCCCAGCCTGAGTGTGACGTCATTTCCTTGTGTCAAAGCTGGGCCTCTGTCACACACACGCACCTACTGGCAAGGAAGGCTGGCATCACATTGTGTCTGCCCGGGAAGAAGAGCAAAGCATAGACTTCGGTGAGAAGACAGCAGTTTCTGCTTCATGGAACATTATAAAACTGATGATATGTTACACTGATGCTCGCCATCCTCATCAGCCTATGGAGACAAATGAGATGACATTAATATTTATGTCCAAATTTGCAAAGAACTGTGTATCAGCTGATTGACTACAGATCCTCCGTGTCTCCTGTAAGAGCTTACGCGGTGCCTCGTGGGAGCTCCACCAAGGTATCTAATGAGCTCCAAAGCAATTCCATTAACGGTATCCTCTGAACCCCTCATAGCAACAATGCCAGCAACAGTAAACCCATGACAGCAAACACTTGCTGAGGACGTTCCACGTGTTAGTCACTGCTCCAAGCATGTAACAGGCACTTCTTTAATCTTTAAATATTAGACCCATTTATCAGATGAGAAAATCAAGGCACAGAAAGGCCAAGCAAGTTGTGCAAGGTTGCAGAGCTAGGGATATAAATTCCCTCAGTCTGGCTCCAGTGCCTTCATGATGAAACTCTAAATCCTCCACCCTGACAACGTACTTACTCTAAAGAAGCAAAGATATCTGTGACAAGGGTGCCACCTTCCTCTGTTCAGGCTGCCGTGACACAGCACCAGAGGCTGCATGCTTAAACAGCAGACATTCGTTTTCTCATAGCTGCGGAGACTGGAAAATACAAGGTCGTTTCCAGTAGAGTTCAGTTCTTGATGAGGGCTTTTTCCTGGCTTCTGTGTGGCCAACTGTCCTCACATGGTAAAGGGAGAGAAAGCAAGCTCTCTGGTATCTCTTTTATAAGGATACTAGCTCCGTGGGATCAGAGATCCAGTATCAGAGCACCACCTTTATGAGCTCATTTAGCCTGAGTCACCTCCTTAAAGGTCTTAGCCTCAGTACAATCACTTGAGGGGTTAAGGCATCAATATTTGAATTGGAGGGGGAAATACAGCCAGCTCATAGCAGGGCTTACCTGGAGACTTGGATGTTAAAGAGTCTGCCTATAATGCATGACACCCAGTTCGATCCGTGGGTCCGGAAGATCTCCTGGAGGAAGAAATGGCTACCCACTCTGGTATTCTTACCAGCAGAATTCCATGGACAGAGGAGCCTGGAGAGCTACAGTCCTTGGGGTTGCAAAGAGTCAGACACAACTAAGCAGCTAAAACCTCATACCTCACATCTCGCTCACAGCAGGTGCTCTCTCCCCGTCTCCCAAACCATAAATCCTAGAGATGCCTGAGTTTCCGAAATAAAAAGAGAGCCTCGCTCCTAAATCTCCTTCACCACTTGGATCCTAAGCAACAATATCCATGCCTAGAATTTCACAAAGCTTCCTGAGAAAACTGGTCCCGTATTTTCTTCTGTCCGGAAGATCAATTTCAGCTCCATGTCTTAGTCTAGTATAAGAAAAGCAAGCATGCCCCCTTTTATTCTCCTGTTCTTCTGCTTTTCTCCAAAGGATAATGCCTTCTTTTCTTTTATACCCCAAATAGAGTCTCCATCCTAACCTATGCATGTTAGCTCAATGCAAACTGGAGGAGAGATTGTCAGCCTACCATGCCCTGGGTTTCAGGGTGCCCAGTGTGGTTCCCTCAACCACAAGAAATTCTGGAGGATTCCCACCCCCCTTTCTGTACGGCCCTAGAGGAGTGGGTGGAGCCAAGCACACAACTTGTCAGTCACCTTCGGGCTGCAGATAAGCTGAAAGCAGAATTCACCCCTCCAAGAGGAAATAGGGATTTACGAACTGGGTGACCCAAAACAGAAAGAGACAGCCTATCTCAGACCATCAGATGAAGCTGTCATGATGCAGACAGGCTTCAGGGAAAACGATGTGTGTTATCTAGGCAGCTTGGCCATTATGTATGACAGCTGCGTGTCCTGAATTTTCTAGGTCAGTCTCAATTCCAAATATTCTTTCACCTTGTCACACCATGTATTCCAATTTTTGCCTTTGGAAAATGTGACCACTGAATCTTTCAGACACTAGATCAGCATATTCGTTTATGGGATAGAAGCAGTTATAATGATATTGATGAATATGTTTCAGAAAAATAAACCTTTTTTTCAGGGGCAAAATTAGAGTTTATAAATTGAAGCCTTAGAGACAACTAGCCCAAGGGAAATAATGACTCTAAGTCAGTGTAGGAGTTTCTGCTTACCTGAGAGGCTTCTGTAAAATCAACTAGGATGGAACCCCCTTCCTGGTAAATGGGGAAGGGGGTATTTTGAGGGAGGGCAATCTCAAAGTGTGTGTGTGATCAAGCCCTGAACATCTAACCCCGCCTTGCCAGGCCAGAGAGGGTGAACCGAGGGGCTGGACAGGACAATTGGCCCTACACGGACATTTGGGAGGGAGACTGAGGGCTCCATTATAACCCAGTGTTGAACTGACCTCTACTACAGGCCGGAAATCTGCACATCGTGACTTAGCATCCATCTTAGAGAGGGTGAATAGAAATTGTAAACAAAGCAGGTCTCTAAGCAGTCTGAAAAATACAGCACTGTCCTCTGGTTAAACAGTAGACAGCCATGCTCAGATGTCTATGTTCTACAAAATACCTCTCTACTTGTTTGTGGATTCTGGTGGTGTTTCCTTTTTCTAACCACAGTCCCCTTTTAAAACACCAAATGCCATTTTTGCTGAAAAAAAGGAAATAATATTTTCCTTGGTTGGAATAGAGAGAGGACTTGAGCTCTTATAAAAGAGAGTTTGTGGTGCAGCATTGAGTTTGATGATCACAGGGACTGTGGGGTGCAACCGCACTGAGACAAGTGGAGTCTGTGTGTGTGTGTGTCTTGCGTGCATGCTGGTGGGAGGCACACGGAAGTTCATGTGGAAAGTGTCAAATTCTTTGGGGATGTTGATCCTTTCCCTTTCAGATTCAGGCAGAGAAAGCCTTGATATACTAGCCCCCACCCATGATCTTCTAAATAACTCCTCTGAGTAATGACTCTCAAAGCCCTTTCACATCACAGTGAAGGTAAGCAATTTACTAAAATTAGCAGTAAGGACTGCTAAGGAAACGTGTATTCCCCTGGTCTTTCGGTAAATGTAAAATGAAATTTTTTTTTAAGGACATCGTCATTTTTGTTAGTTAAAATTTCTAGGGGAGGAAAAACCCCCAGTGATATTAGAGTCTTGATTTCTGAGTAAGAAAGGTCTTGGGTTTCACCGGCTACCAGTGCTTCTTACTTTAGACGAAACCAACACCCACGGCCTCTAGGAGGCTATAGAGAGACTTTGTGCAAGTTAGAAAAAGCTGTTTCTCCCTCCTGGTGGCAGAGCCCGAAGCTGGAGCACCAGGCTTGGGAGGGAAATGCAGGCTAGCTCACAGGATGCCTTCTGGTGCCCTTGGGCAGTCACGTGCTGCAGCTCTGCCCATAGCCTTTGGTACTGGTCTCAGGGCCACGGAGATGGTCAGCTGGTCACAATCCATGCCATAGGCACTTGTAAAAAAATTCCCCGGGTCTAAAGTCACTTAAAGACAGAAAGAGTAAACCACCTCTGCAGAGATCTAAGCTCTCAGAGCACTCCCAGGTTGGACCATGTCATACAAGGGTCAACTGTTCTCTAAGAACTCAGAGGCTTGGTGATGTTTGATGCTTTTAAAAGAGTTACCACAGGCTGGCTATTTAACATGGACACTTGTCCCCATAGGAGACCTAAAAGATGAAGAAGGTAAATCTGTGCCCTCTAGAATCAGAAGCCTTTTGTATGGGTGATGAGCCAATAAAAATGCAAATTTATGTAAGGCTCCAGGTGAGTGGAACTGAGATCTGCAGCTGAGAAGGGGAAGAAGGAACTTTATGGGCCAGAGGACTCACAGAAGGCTTCATGGAGAATTCAGATACATACAAATGAGAAAGGGAGAGGAAGAATGATGTGTTTGTGACAATGCAGCAAAAATGGTTTAGTTACAGTGTGAAGGCAGCAGAGAGCAAAGTGGGTGGACATGAACGAAATTCAAGTCTACCTGGGAAGACCTCCATGTCTTCCCTGGAAGACACCAGGTCTCCCAGGTGAAGACCTGGGGCCATGTCTATGTTCCTAGAAAAAGTAATGAAAGTTACATATTTTTATTGGAGGAGTAAATATTTAAAAGACGACACGACACTTTTTTAGAAAGTCAATTTGACGAACTGAAAAGATCAGAGACACGGTGATGAGAAAAACGCAAGTTCAAAGTCTGGCTTCAGTCCTGATTAGTTACATATTGCTAATCAAGGACATGTTACTTAATCTCTCTGAAACTCCATTTCCTTATTTGTAAATACAAAAATAAAAAATTTCTTATTTCCAAAGCAGTTACAAGGATTAAACGCAATAAAGGCCATATGTGTCTGTCACATAGGTCTTCAGTAGCCATGAGCTCTCAGGCCTCTGAGAGCTTCAGAATCCCCTTAACATGAGTGACCAGCTCATTTAACCTTGACTACTAAGACTATTGGAAAAATTGCTAGCATCTATGCCTCCACAGTAGCCAATTAGAAACTAATGGTAAGGTGATCTCTTCTCAACTTTCTTAGTTATAAAGAGCAGAAACTGATTCTGGTTGTCTTTGGCAGAAACAAAGTTTATTGGAAGGGTATCAGGTAGTACACTGAACCGATTGGGAGGAGAGGTTCAGGCAAAAACCACGACAGGCAATATTCAGTCAAGAGCACACCAAAGGCAAGTGGTGTGGCTGAACACCGCCACGTTGCTGGATCCCTCCAGCTCAGCACATTCACCACCAACCCACTGAACAGGATGTTGGCCACCAAGTAGCTGTTACATCAAAAATACCTCTCACTTGCTCTTTGCATTATCCTTTTAAGGCTTGAAGTCCTTGGAAGTTGCATTTTACTTCTTGCCAAAAGTGGGGAGATGAAATAACCCCTTTACTTCATCTTCCGTAGTAAGAGGCAGGCAAGACCAAAGCAACTCCTCTCTTCTACAGCAAATATTCGATATGCAGTAGCAATAAAAATCCATTAAATGCTTGTGTCAAACCTAACATGAAATGTGCAAGACCTATAGAAGAAAACTGTAAAACTTCCCTCAAGGAAGTATAAGAAATCTCAAGGAAATGATGAGACGCAGAGTTTCTGAAAGAGAAGTGAAGCGTCGATAGAGTTAGGCTGGCAACTCTCTCTCAATTTACAAACCCACTAAAATTCTGATCAGAATCATAAGATGCTTTGTTTATATGTTTGTTTTAAAGTTTGACAAGGTGATTCTAAAGCTTATGTAGAAAATAATATATGCAAAGAAGCAAAGGCATTTTTGAAAAAGAAAAACAAGGAATATTTGCCATATCAGACATCAAAATATACTATAAACTTCACTGTCTAGCATGGCCTTGACCTAGGTATAGATACATAGGTCAGTGGAGCAGAAGAGAACCTGAAAAGAATCATTATATAAACAGACATTTAGTATCTAAGAAAAGATATTTCAATTCAGTAGGGAATCAAGGATCAGAAAAAATAAATATGTAAGTTTATGGGTATGTTAATTAACTAGATGGTAGGAATCACAATGTATGCACATATCAAATCATTATGATATATATTTCCATTTTTATTTGTGAATTATAGCTCAATAATTGGCAGTCCAGTGGTCAAGACTCCTCATTCCCAATGCAGGGGAGCCAGGCTCGACCACTGGAACAAAGATCCCACATGCCACATGGCATGGCCACAAAAAAAAAAAACAAAAAACTTGTCCTTGAAAGGACAAGATTGCAAATATCATAGGCTTGTAACTACATTACAGGCACTCTGCTCTGCTGTTGTGATGTGCAAGCAGCCTCAGGAAAAGCTGAACAAATAAATGCAGCTGTGTTCCAATAAAACTTTATTTACAGAAACAGGTACCAAGCAGAATTCAACCTTTTATATTAACTATTCAATAAATAGTGATGAAATTAGTGGCTATTTCCTGAAAAAAAAATGTAGGCTTTCACATCATGCATAAAAATAAAATATATTTAGATTTAAAAATTTAAAGATATTTGTGTAAGATAGATCAATATAAACTAAATATAAATCTATTATATTTAAATTATTAGTGACATCATTCAAGATGCTCCTATTTTTATTTTCTCTGCACTTTATAAAATATTCTCAGAGAAATGTTAATACATCTCACTATGATCATATAAATTTTTTTCTTTTCACTTATATTTCTTCTGATATTTTATTTATGTAGCTTTGTTTCTTTGTTGTTGGGTGTCTAATGGTTTATATCTATCGTCTTTATGAATTGTACCTTTTATCATTAAAAATATTCATCTTTATCTCATTTAAAATAAGTAAATTTTAAAAAATAAAGACAATACAATAAACGTGAACATGAAAACTATATAAGTATCTGAAAAATGTAGATATAAAAACATGAAAAAAGTGTATAGGTGCAACTACATTAAACTTTTAAATTTCTACGCTATAACAATCATAAGTAGTGACAAAATACCAGGAAAGACTGTGAGAAAATATTTGCAATATCATAGAAAATAGAGGGTTCATACCCAAAATATATAAATCACATCTACAAATTAATAAGAAAAAGATAAATAGACCAATAAAGAATATGAACAGGCGATTCACAGAAGAAATTAAGTAGCCAATAAAAATAAGCAAAGCTGCTCAACATCACCAGTAATAAGAGAGAGGCAGAGAGAGATGTTTTTCCTATCAGGTTAGCAAAAACAAAACAAGCAATATCAGTGCAGGCAGGGATGCACAAAATAGACTGAGAAAATGAATTGATAATCTAATTTCTAGAAGACAGTAGCATCGAATAAAATTTTAAAACACATACCCTTTGGTATGGGTATACCACTTGCCTGGATCTACTTAAAAGATGTACTTGCATGTGTATACAGAGGTTTCTCTTTGTATAGTTTATTAACTGAAGTCTGTATTGGCAAAAAACAAACAAACCAGAAACACTATTGCAGATCAAAAGTATGATAAGAACAAGGTAAATCTATATATATGCTGATACAAGATATAAATTTAACAGAAAATAGGAATATGGAAAGCAATACAAATAAATATACATAACGGAGCATGAGTCCATACAGGTTTAAAAATTATATATATATGAGGAAATAGAGAAAACCAATTCCTCAAATAGATGGGAAGAAAATCCTTCGGTAGTGGTTACTTCTGGGACAAGGAGGGACCAGAAAAATAAATGGTAGTTGTAATCTATATGTGTCTCACATACACCTGTGGCTGATTCATGTTGATGTATGGCCAAAGCCATCACAATATTGCAAAGTAATTATTCTCCAATTAAAATTGATTAATTAGCTAAAAAATGTATATGTGTCTGTCAGTGCTAGAATCTTTTCCTCTATCAGAAACAGCAGACAGGACCCATCTCCAGCAGGCAGTCTGCCTGCAATCCCCTTCCCCGTTTCCTTTTCTAGCTTCCTGTTCCTCACATTNATTGATTAATTAGCTAAAAAATGTATATGTGTCTGTCAGTGCTAGAATCTTTTCCTCTATCAGAAACAGCAGACAGGACCCATCTCCAGCAGGCAGTCTGCCTGCAATCCCCTTCCCCGTTTCCTTTTCTAGCTTCCTGTTCCTCACATTAGCTAGCTGTGTGTTCTCTGTACAGCTAAAGTCATATGTGTTTGTTGTTTTCCAGTCACCCAGTTGCATCCGACTCTTTGCGACCCCATGGACCGCAGCACGCCAGGCCTCCCTGACCATCACTCTTTCCTGGAGTTTGCCCAAGCTCAGGTTCATTGCATCGGTGATGCCATCCAGCCATCTCATCCTCTGATGCCCTTTTCTCCTCCTGCCCTCAATCTTTCCCAGCATCAAGGACTTTTCCAGTGAGTCATCTATTCACATCAGGTGACCAAACACATGTGTATTTACATAGAAACATTTTCATATTTCAATTTGGTTGACAACAGTTGTTGTTTGGGTTGATTGTGTTACTCAAAAAGGTATGTCCAAGTCCTAACCCCCTTATACCTGTGTATGTAACCTTATTTGAAGCGACTTTGTCATTTTAATCAAGTGAAAACGAAGTCATATTGACATAAATTGGGGCTCTAATGAGCAGAAGAAAAGAGAGGGATATTGTACACACAAACACAAGGAAGAAACAGATAGAAAAGGAGGCCCACGAGGTGGGCAGAGATTAGAGTAATGTCGCTATAGACCACAGAGCACCAGTGGTCCAGCAGCTGCCAGAGGCTGGGAGAGAGGCAAGAACAAGTTCTCGCTGAAAGTTCCAGAAAGATTCAGTCCTGCCAACACCTTGATTATGGGTCTCTAGCCTCCAGAACTGCAAGAGAAGAAAATTCTGCTGTTTTAAGCCACCCAGTTAGTGGTGACTTGGTACAACAGTCCCAGGAAACTAATAAAACAGTATTTCTGAAAGCTATGTTCTTTGATCCACCAGGCGCTCTGTGTGTGAGTCAAAAAGTGTCTGACAGTTGACAAAACTGAAGGTCAACAATGGGTGATTTCCCATCATGCATAGGGTTCAAACAGAGGCTGGATGGCCACCAGTTAGGGTATTGTACGGGCGATTCCGGCACTGAAGGGTGAACTAGATTACTTCTTCATGCTTATAAAAACCAAAAGTTCCTGAATCTCTGAGGCAGAAAGCATCATGCTAACTAGCAAGGATTTGTAAGGAGAAAGGCCTAGGTTGGCATCCCAGTTTCACTCTGCACCAGCTAATTGACCTTGAACAAATTTCTTAATTTCTAAGAAAAAAAAAGTTTCTTTAATGAGTCAGCATTCCTAGATGGAGGAAACTGGCACTAGCTGATACTGTAAGGAGAAAAGAAACGTGTTAGCAGAATGTTGGGTGGTTCAAGGGAACCACCAGTAATCACTGCTGCCACCCGTGTCTCTAGAAACTGGTCATAGTTGCTGCTTTTGTGGTCTGTCAGCTGATACTAACTAAAAGGGGCTTATTTTTGGTAGCCCCTGATTTTTCTCATCAGCACATGAAGTGAATGTGTCTGAGACACGAGCCTATGCGGTAGCTGCCTGGGTGGCTGGGAAAGTCATCACAGTAATGGTAGCTGTCATTTATTGAGCACTTACTATGTTTGTGCGCGTGTGCTCAGCCATGTCCAATTCTTTGCAACCCCATGGACTGTAGCCCACCAGGCTCCTCTGTCCGTGGGATTTCCCAGGCAAGAATGCTGGCGAGAATACTAGAGTGGATCGCCGTTTCCTCCTCCAGAGGATCTTCCTGACCCAGCGATCGAACCTGTGTCTCCGGCTTCTCCTGCTCTGGCTAATTCTTTACCACCCGGCCACTGGGGAATCCCCACTTACATGCGCTTTCCTCTATTGCCATGTATTAACTCACTTGATCATGACCAGACTCTGTGAAGATGGTTATGTGAACTCGATTTTCACTGGTGAGGAGACTTAAATGCAGAAAAGTGAGTAACTTGATGAAGGTACCCAGTTGGTATAAGCACAGCTGGGATTAAAGCCTAAGTCGTCTGGCTCCAGAG
>SJYA01006651.1:0-19224 GCA_006410615.1 Neotragus moschatus
TGCCACCAGTAGTTGTGGCACGCTGGCTTAGTTGCCCCGGGACATGTGGAATCTTCCCGGACCAGGAATCAAACCCGTGTCTGCTGTGTTGGCAGGAAGATCCTTAACCATTGGACCACCAGGGAAGTCCTCCTCCAGGCTTTGTACTTGGGAAAATGTCCAATGTCCAGAGAAGTTGCAAGAACAGTATGATGAACTGTCAGATTCACCAACTGTTATCATATGTTTTTTCCAGTAGTCGTGTATGGATGTGAGAGTTGGTCCAAAAGAAGACTGATTACCAGAGAATCGATGCTTCCAAATTGTGGTGCTGGAGAAGACTCTTGAGAGTCCCTTGGACTGTAAGGAGATCAAACCAGTCCACCCTAAGGGAAATCAACCCTGAGTGTTCATTGCAAGGACTGATGCCGAAGCTGAAATTCCAATACTTTGGCCACTTGATTCGAAGATCCGACTCAGTGGAAAAGATCCTGATGCTGAGAAAGATTGAGGGCAGGAAAAGAAAGGGGTGACAGATAAGATGGTTGGATGCCATCACTGACTCAGTGGATATGAATTTGAGCGAACCCTGGGAGACAGTGGCGGACGGAGGAGCCTGGTGTGCTACAGCTCACAGGGTCAAAAAGAGTTGTGCACAGCTTAGCGGCTGAATGACAACAACATCGTTTGACGTCTTCCTTCTTTCTTCCCTATCTATCTGTTTGCTTTGGCTCAACCATGGAGAGCAAGTTGCAGACAAATGGCCCTTTACCTCTGAACCGTTCACCATGCATCTCCCAAGAACGAGGCGATTCTCCTACAGACCACTATGCAGGCATCAAATTCAGGGAGCGTAACACTGAAACAGCACAGTTATCTTATCTCCAGGCTACATTCCACTCGTCCCAGTTGCTCCATAATGGCCTTTCTAGCCACGGTTTTTTCTGGCCCAGGCTCTAATCCCAGGTCAGGCTTGGCAAGTTTACTTGGCAGGTGTCTTTAGTCTGCTTTAACCAGTGGACAGATTGGATCACAGGGCAGGTGACAGGTCTGTTGGTGCCTGCCTGGTCTCCCTATTGTAAAAGTAACTTTTCCTTTGATGCCGTGTGAATGTCCTAATTCCCAACAAACTTTCATCCAGTGGTTTTAACATCCATTGATGATCTTTGTCTGAAACAATTCTCGTTAGGTGCTTTAATTGGTTTTCAAGGTTGTCCTTTAATTGCTAAATCATGTCCGACTCTTTTTGACCCCAAGGACTGTAGCCCACCAGGCTTCTTTGTCCATGGGATTCTCAGGCAAGAATACTGGAGTGGGTTGCCATTTCCTCCTCTAGGGGATCTTCCCTACCCACGGATCGAACCCATGACTCAGTCCTTGGCAGATGGATTCATGACCACTGAGCCACCTGGAAAGCCAGGTTTACAAGGTACTTTGGGGGTGGGGGGAAAGGACCTTTGTCTTAGTTATTCCTCAAGGCCCTTCAGCGAGTCAAAGAACAGAAACTCTCACAAGCCTGTTTGCCTTCAGGGTAGGCTGAGAATCCCCTGCCTACTCAAGTCTCAGATCCCTGGGAGAGGTGGGGGAACAGGGCAGAGAAACCATGGGTTTCTTTTTGTATAGGAGGAACCTTTTATATAGGAGGAAACTAGGTCCAGAGAGAGGAGAGAAGTGGGAAGCTGTGGAATAATTCCTCCCAAGGAGTCTCTGGGCTCCCGTCTGCTCCATGGACCAGGGCAGGAGTCTGGAAAGGAGAGGCTTTCAGGCCAACTACGGGGCAGAGCATCAGGGTCCAGGTTGGGACTATCCAACCCCTGCCAGCCCCCCTGGTCTCTGTTACCTATGTAGGACCTAGGTTGTCAGATTTGGCAAATAAAATTTTAGGATGCCCAGTTAGGTTTGTATTTCGGTTAAAGGATGAGTCATGTTTTGGTTCAAGTATTCCAAGATATTGCACTTATACATGAAGTGAAAGTCGCTGTCGTGTCTGACTCATCTGAGACCCTGTGGACTGCAGCCCACCAGGCCCTCTGTCCCTGGAATTCTCCAGGTAAGAATACTGGAGTGGGTTGCCATTTCCTCCTCCAGGGGATCTTCCCAACCGAGGGATCAAACCTGAGTCTCTTATGTCTCCTGCATTGGCAGGCGGGTTCTTTACCACTAGCACCACCTGGGAATCCTTAAACATACTTATACATATCTATGCACGTAAACATACCTATATTAAAAAAAATTAAAACCTCAAGATGTCCAGGGTGTTTGGACTAACATTAGGGCTGCCAGGTAAAATATGGGACACAGTTCAAATTTAATTTCAGAAAAACAGTGAATTTTTTCACCCAGGTATGGGGAATTTAAAAAAATATGTCCCATATGGTCCAGTGGTCAAAACTCCAGGCTTCCACTGCAGGAGACATGGGTTGACCCCTGGTTGGGGAAGTAAGGTTTCACATGTTGGGTGAAATGGCCACATAAATAAATAAATAATGTATGGCACTTAGAGCTGATTCACTTACTTACACAGCAGAAACTAATACGACATTGTAAAGCAGCTACACCTCAATTTAAAAAGAAAGAAAGAAAGAAAAGCATCAGGAAGAAGTCAGAGTCAAATGGACTTTCAAGGAACCTCCCCAGTGGTCAAGTGATTAGGAATCTGCCTTGAAATGCAGGGGATGCAGGTTCAATCCCTGGTCAGGGAACTAAGATTCTACGTGTTGTGAAGGAGCAAGCCTGCCTGCTACAACTGCTCGGTCCACACGCTGCAATGAAAGACCCCACCTGCTGTAACTAAGACCCAAGAAAGCCAAATAAATTTATTTTCCTTTTTTTTTTTTTTTTTAAAAAAAAAAGCACTTTCAAAAAGGACAGAGGGTGATCTCATAAATTTTGGTAAAATAAGTAAATTTTTAAAATGTATAGCACTTGTTACCATGTGTAGGAAATGAGGCAGGTAAAGTCATTAGGGGCCTTGAATGCTGGGCTGAGCTGTGCTTCTGATAGTAGCTGACAGCTTTGAAAGGAAGGATGAAACCTTGGAGGTCCATTGCCAAACAGTTCTAGAAAGTTCTCTGACTATGGAGCATGGGTGCGGGCGGGGCAAAACTAAAGGCCAGGGACCAGTCGTGGGAGACTGCAGTGGCCGGCGACATGCTCTGAGGCTCAGGCCAGTGGTCAGCAGATGCAGAAGGCATTCAGGAGGCAGGATTGATGGGGCCCGGGGTCTCCCAGCTGGAGGCAGGAGGCTCCTGGCCTGGCATGCGAGAGGGGCAAGTTTCAGGGGGACTTTGGGAGGGGGCAGGGAAAGTCTGAGAGGCAGTAGAGCCAGAATCTGAAGTTCAGAAGGAGGAGAAAGTGGCCCCGCGGCAGGGAAGGAGGGACACGGAGCTAGCGCAGGCGGTGGACTGTGGAGTGAATGCCCAGGAGGCACTTCTGCCCAAAGTGTTCCCCCGCCACATTTCTGCTATAGGAGGAGCTGGCTGGACCTAAGGGCCCTGGGAGAGGAGGGCTGTGTCTCCTGGCTCCCGGAGCCGGGAGGGGGTGCAACCAGAACCAGCCTCACCACCCGCCTACCTGCACTCTGAGCTGAGTGCCTGGAGAGACCAGTGCGGTGATATGTTGGGAGCTGATGTTATTAGTCCCCTTGTGCATTTTGCAATCCAAAGAGAACATGCCTGCTCAGTCGCGTCCAACTCTTTGCCACCCCAGGGACTGTAGACCCCCAGGCTCCTCTGTCCATGGAGAGAGTTTGTTGTTTGTTTTTAAAGATGGAAGGAGCAGCAGGGACTTGAATCACTTTTTAGCCAGTGACTGAGGTGTTACTGGTAGGATTAAGCACCTGTTCAGGCTGCGAACGGGCTTCAGCAGGGAGGGGGCACTGGGACCGGAAGGCAGCTCTGGTACCACCAAGCCTGTCCTGCAGAGGCCTTTCTGGAAGCCACACAGTCTGCTCTGCGGAGCTGGACTGTTGATGCAACAGGAACTGATGCCCTGCATGTGCTCTAGCGACCGCGCCAAGTTCTCCAGAGGTATTCACAGCACAGGCCCAGCCGGCAGGTTCCCAGACCCCATGGAGCCAGTGGCATCTGGTCAGCACCCCTGGGCCAGCGAGGCTGAGAGTGAGTCATCAGGGCATCCTGTCTCCATCTTGCAGAGGAGAGGCCGTGGCTCAGAGAAGGAGGAGCCTGGCCCAACGTCACAAAGCTGGCGAGGGTTGGGAATGGGGTTTGAACCCAAGTCTATGGGCTTCTGAAACTCAGCTGTCCCCACAGCCTCCTGCCCCTGGAATCAGGCATCTATTTTCCTATTCCCTGCTGGCCTGAGCCGCCTTCCAGAGAAGGTCAAAGATTGGCTAGGGGCTGAGGGGGTCTGTGTCACTTCCTCCAAAGCTTGCCTTCTCTGGATCAGAGATTTCCAAATCTTGACTCTTGCTATGTGACCTTGGGCAAATTCCTCTCCCTTCTGGGCCTCAGTTTTATCGGCTGTAAAGTGAGGGATTAACTAGAGTCTGGTAGAATCCGGTAGAGCAAAGGTTGGAAATTGTTGGTTGGAGGTCGGCATCCTGCCCACATAAGAGTCTGCTCTGGGTTTGAGCTTCATTCGAGTCAATTGCCAAGTTAGGATTTCTGGCTTCTTGTGACAAATCTGAGGCTCCTGCCACACCAGCTCCCAGCTGTAGGCCTTGCAGGTGCTGGGGTCGCAACCTCTGGTGCAGCTGATTCTAAGATCCTCCTGAGGTGCTCCCACAGTGTAATTTCCATACTCTTTGCTTCCGGGGACCTGGGAGAGGGGTTCTAGGCATGGCTCAACTCCTAATCAGCTGTCTGATCTCAAGCCAGTCAGCAGCCCTCTCCAGGCCGTAACTGTAAACAGGGGTGACACGCCCATCTCCGAAGCCTATGGGAAGGATGAATTGAAATGTCAGGTGTCAACCTGCTTTACAAAACCAGTTCTATCGACAGGTGGAAACTAGAAGCATCATTACCTGAGTGTTTATGTAATGCTGAACAGTAGGCTGAGGAATCACACCTGAACGAGGCTTCGTCCCCATAGACCCACAGAAGGACCGAGCTGAGAACAGTGGGGAGGAACCCCGGGTCTAGGCCTTTCACTTATGAGTGAAATCAAGGGAGACCTCATCAAGGAGGTGACATTGAGCTGCTGCCACCAGGTTCATTCATTCATTTCTCATGCCTTTTTCTGGGTGGGGGGAGCTATGCTGTGTGGGTTACAGGATCTTAGTTCCCAATCAGAGATTGAACCCGTGCCTTCGGCAGCAAAAGCGTGGAGCTTTGGGGCCACTGGACCACCAGGGAATTCCCTCATTCCCCGTATCTTTACTGAGTCCCTTCTCTGTTCCAGGCACTATTGTAGGTGCTGGAGCAGTGAACAAGAGACAAAAGTGCCTTGGAAGAGCTGATATTGGGGGTAGATGGAGAGTAAATAAAAAATAAGTTTTAAAAATAGACATGTGACTTCACTGGGAAAAGGAACAGCAGACCAGAGTCACAGGGACACAGGTAGTAGCAGGGGAGTTGCTGTTTTATTTAGGAGCCAAGGAGGCCTTCCAGAGGTGATGCTATTAAAGCAGAGACCTGCAGGAATTCAACAAGCAAGCACTGTGGATACAAGGGGAAAGAGCATTCCACACAGTGAGAACAGGAAGTGCAAAGGCCCTGAGGCAGGAGGGTGCTTGGCTCCTTTAAGAAGCAGCAATGATGTCAGTTTGTTCCCTGACTGTGTCGCCACCTTTGATCACTTGGCCCAGCCAGGTCTGCCAGGCTTCTCCCTATAAAGGTCTTTTTCCCCCCCGTTCTTTGTATTTAATGTCATCCATGGAGTGGTCTTTTGAGACTGTGATTACATGACTTGATTTAATCCTCAGAGCAGCCCTAAAGCAGTTTTAAATCGTATCTGTAGATTCTTTGACTTTCCATCCATTGATAGGTGGGAGTGTGTGTCCCTCCCCTTGAATCTGGGTTCTGTGACTCCTTGACCGATGGAAGCTCTGTTGACTGAGTGACATGCTGCCGTTTTGGTGCGGGCCAGACCATAAGAGATCGGTGGCTTCCACTTCCTGTCTCTCAGGATGCTTGCTCTTTTTCTAGGTTCTTATCACAGTATACTCGGTTTACAGCATTGTGTTCGTTTCAGGTGTATAGCTAAGTGAATCTGTTATGTGTACACATATGTGCACTTTTTTCTAGATTCTTTTACCATGTAGACTATTACAGAGTATTGAGTAGAGTTCCCTATGTTATACAGTAGGTCCTGATTAATTATAAATTTTATATATAATCGTGTGTTTCTGTCAATCCCAATCTTCCAATGTATCCTCCCTCTCCACCGCCACCCCTCAGGAGCTAGCTCTTGAAACCCAGCCTCCCTGCTGTGAGGAAGCCCAAGCAGTCCATGTGGAGAAGAACTGAGGTCTCTGACCCTCAGCTCAGCTGAGCTCCCCAGCCAACAGTCAATCGTGATTTGCCAATTTGCCAGCCATGTGAGTGTGTCATCCCTGAAGCAGGACCTCCAGCCTCCGCCAGCCCACCCCCGCCCCATTAAGCACCCCAGCTGACACCTGGGGAGCAGATGAGCTACCCCCCACAAGCCCTGCTCAAATTTCACATCCGTAAGCAAATTAAAAGACTATTGTTGTTGGGCTTCCCTGGTGGCTCAGCGGTAAAGACTCCACTGCCAGTGCGGGAGACATGGGTTTGATCTCTGGTCTGCGAAGATCCCATATGCTAAGCACACGTGCTGCAACTCCTGAAGCCTGTGCACCTACAGCCCACCATCAGAAACAAGAGAAGCCATCGGAATGAGAAGCCTGAAGACTGCAGCGAGGAGTAGCCCCTGCTTGCCGCAACTGGAGACTGACCACACACAACAGCAAAGACCCAGCACAGCCAAATACAATCAGTTGATAAATTACAAAACCAAAGGTCACTGTGATTTTGTGCAAACCAAGGGGGAAGGGGGCCAGCCCCCGGTGCCAGGCACTTTGCCTGTGTGGAGAGACAGGATCCAAGACGTCGATCGGGGCTCTGCTTTCTCTCGTTTCCCCTGCTTCTTTCTCCTTCCCTTTCCATGTGCTCACTGCCCTGGCAGAAAGACTGGGAGAGCGGAAAACCAGCAGTCTGGGCCAGGGGGAGGGTTCCCGGCATGCACAGGGCTCCCTGAGGACACATGGAGGAGGGAAGGCTCCCAGCCCTGCCTGGAGAGATGGACCCAGGGCTGCACCAAGAGGGGAGAGGCTAAGGGCCGAGGGGTCTGCGTTCAGCACTATTGCTGGCCCACGGGACGCCTGTGTGAGTTAGGGAAAGGCACCTCTTTGGGAGAGGCCCCCACCTCGGCCCCACGCTGGGATCCGGGGCTTGGTGAGTGACCACACTGGGTGTCGAGCTGGGTGTCCACTCCTGCCTCCACTGGGTTCCTGCACAACAAGACAAGATGGTTCTGACTGCACCTGCTTCCTGGTGGGCTATATTGCCATAGCTCAGGGGTCTTCTCGGTGTACATGGGCCACTGGGGCCCAGGCAGTCTCCCAGAGAAGCCCCTCGGGCACATGGGGGTGGGGAAGAAGCAAAGAGCTGCTGGGTTTCAGCCCCCCATGCTGATTTGTGAAGACACGTGACTAGCAAAAGCCTCTGAGGACTGGCGACTGAGGCTAGCCCCACCCAGTTCCTCATCTGAAACTTCCTCCCTCCCTTTCTTCCTTTCTTATCTTCTTTCAGATTGTTCAACCTTTGCTTACTGGGAGCCCTGTCAGTTAGTTGGTCCAAGTCCCTTTAACACAGTATACGTGTGTGTGTATGTGTGTGTCTTCTGAAGTTTCTGGCATTACAAAATGCTTCAGGCTCATTCTGTATAAGAAAGAAGAAATTCAGTGCTAAGTTGTGTCCGACTCTCGCAATCCCATGAGCTGTAGCCTGCCAGGCTCCTCTGTCCATGGGATTCTCCAGGCAAGAATACCAGAGTGGGTTGCCATTTCCTTCTCTGGGGGAACCTCCCTACCTGAGAATTGAACCAGGTCTCCCGCATTGCGGGCAGATGCTTTCCCAACACAGGAGCTACACAGGAAGCCCAGACAAGCCCAGACATTCTGTATAATCCCTGCCCTAGTTCTAGGATCAGGCATTTCTCCAAGGAGACCAGGTTCCTTTTATTGGCAAGTGGCATTAGAAGCCAAGATCTGGCTGCATGATACTCCGTTGTATGGATAAATACTTTATTTATCCATCCATCTATTTATGGATATTCGGGCTGTTTCCACTTATTGGCTATCATGAGTAATGCTACTATGAACAGCGTCTGTGTACAGATTTGTGGACAAATTTGTGTGTGGGCATGTTTTCATTTCCCCTGGTGGCATACCTAGGAGTTCCTGGGTCATATAATTCTGTGTTTATCTTACTGAGGAACCACCAGTTAGCTAAAGCAGCTGCACCATTTTCCACAACCACCAGCAGTGTAGGAGGGTTCCAATTTCTCCATGTTCTCACCAATGCTTGTTATCATCTGTCTTTTCGATTATAGCCATGCTAGGGGGATGATGCAGATTGACTTGTATTTCCCTAAGAGCTGATGATCTCAAGGGCATCTTTTTATATGGTTGTTGGACTTCTGTGTACCTTGGAGAAATGTCCATTCAGGCCCTATGGGTGGTGTTAGTTGCCCAGTCTGTTCGACTCTTTGCAACCCCATAGACTAGAGCCCGCCAGGCTCCTCTCTCCATGGGATTCTCCAGACAAGATTACTGGAGTTGCCATTTCCTTCTCCAGAGAATCTTCCCAGCCCAGGGACTGAACCTGGGTCTCTTGCATTGGAGGCAGAATTTTTACCGCATGAGCTACAGGGAATTGCCCACTGTTAATTGGGTTGTCTTAACCACTGCTTTTGGGGGCCCCTTCATTTTGGGGCCTGAAGAGACAGCCTTTCTGGCTTCACCCAGTCCTGACCTTAGTTTTAAAGAAATGAATGGGGGGCAGTGGACTTTAGTGAGGGGGCGTCTTATCATTTCCCAGAGGTTTTGCTCATCAGATGTGCGATGAGAATGTGGCAGCCACAAGGATGAGGAGTCCCAGCTCCGGCGGGGTGGATGCCCTGGTGAGTGTGGGGGTGGGGGCACTGGAGGGCTCACTTGGCCCATAGAAAAGGAGTGGGAACTATCAGGGTATCTGGGCTCGAAGAGCTGACATAAAACAGGCACAACCTGCTAGCTTCTCTGACACCCCTGTGTCTCCACGCCTGCAGGAGCCTTACTCTGCGCCTCCCCAGGTCACCCCCAGCTGAGCCAGCTCCAGGATGTTTGTCCCCAAACCAGTTTGTGCCTGTTGCGTCCTTTCTACCGTAACCCTTCAAGTAACTCAATGTTACATAAGCTGCTGAAACTTGAGGGCTAACAGAAGAAGTGTGAGGGTTTCTGTGAAAACAAACTTGAATCCCATGGAAAGGTTTGATATAGGCAACTTGCTTAAAAGGCTTCTGCAGGATGGGAACCTCCCTCCTGGCCCAGTGGTGAAGACTCCATGCTTCCACTGCAGAGGGCCTGGGTTCAAACCCTGCTTGTGGAATGAAGATACTGCACGGTGCAGCCAAAAAACCCCCAAACCCTGCAAATTAGGTGGGTGAAGTGACTGTTTAATTCTGCACTCGGATGGCTTCTCAAATCTCTGAAGATTCGAGCTCTCCCTGGGAGCCAAGCCTGGAAGTCCCAGATACGGCCTGGTGGGGGTTATTGTTCAGTCCCTCAGTCATGTCTGACCCTTTTGCAACCCTATGGACTGTAGCCCGCCAGGCACCTCTGTCCGTGGGATTTCCCAGACAAGAATACTGGAATGAGTTATCGTTTCCTTCTCCAGGGGACTTTCCTGACCCAGGGATTGAACCCGCATCTCCTCCACTGGCAGGCAGATTCTTGACCACGGAGTCACCAGGGAAGCCTCACCTGGTGGGGGTGGGTTAGGGCAAAAGCAAGGGCCTGTCTCCAGGCAGCAGCCCCAACCTCCAGAGACGTCTGGGGTTCTCATCAGCAAATCCCGAGGGGATGTCCACTCACAGCAGTTAAGGCAAGCTGCTTAAGGCACGCGTGTGCCTCTGAGTCCACAAGCTCCTTCACTAACCGACCATCCCTGTCCCATCAGGGAGAAGAGGGAGCCTGACCACAGGACGGCATCCTGCGTGGGGAGACTGACGGGAGAGACCCAGGGTCCGGGAAGGGGGAGGAGCTCGGTGAGGGCCGGGCTTCAGTCTCAGCTTGCCTACCACGTCCCTGGGCCCACACTGCAGCCCTGGGTGGGCTACAGGCAGAGTTAACAGCCCCGTTTCCCAGGGGCCATGACATGCCCACAGCAGGGCAGAAGTGGCCCCACGCCTGGTGTGTGGACTGGCTTTTGGGGCTCTTTATGCTTCTGGGTCTGGCCCCAAGCTCGTGGGGACCAGCAGGGCATAAAGAAATGAGTCCAAGCTTTCCTGTTGGTCCAGTGGTTAAGAATCCGCCTGCCGGTGCAGAGGGCACGGGTTCGATTCCTGGTCCGGGAGGATCCCACCTAACTAAGCCCACACGCCACTCCTGAGCCCAGGTGCTGCAGCTACGGAAGCCCGCTCGCCCTGCAGCCCAGGCCACCGGTGCACTGCGACGAAGAGCAGACCCCACTCGCCACAACTAGAGAAAGTCTGTGCGCAGCCCAACCAAAAATAAATAAATAAATAAATAAAATTTTAAAAAAATTTAGAAATGAGTCCAGAGAGAGCCCAGGGCTGTGGGTCCCTCAGGACACGGTCTCCAGGATTCAGAGCCTCAGTACAGCCGGGGCTTGAGCACAGGAAAGAACTCAGGTCTGGCGTCCAACAGACCCGGGTTCAAGGCCCGCCTCCTCCATGCACTGGCTGCGTGGCCAGGCTGGAGTCTGTTTCCCCCGCTGCAGCGTGGAGACAATGATACGCCCGCATCCTCTGTGGGACACACCCTCTCGTGGGTCTGTGCTGCCTCCTCCCCCAGGGGCGCCTTTCAGGAGCCCGGCGCTTTGGCAACAGAACCGCTGCTCAGGCCCTCGACGCCCCAGGGCTTTGCCATCCTAGCCCCCAAGCCCAGGCGCCAGCCGAGGTGTGGCCTCTGGGATGCCAGGTGTGCACCATGGGGGAAAGAGGGGAGCACGTTCCCACCAAAGGGCTTTCACTGTCGTGGCCACTTCCCTGCTCCGGGCCTCAGTTTCCTCATCCGTGCAAGGAGACGATACCCCCTACCCGGTGGTTGGGAGACTCAGAGGAGCATGCCTTGCATTTCCCAAACCCCAGCTGTCCCAGGGCTGGTGACAGGTTTGCTCCCCTGAGTCCCACCTCCTCTGTTAAGTCCTTAAATCCATTCGCTTTTTTCCTTCATGGCATATAGATGGGGAAACAGTGGCTGACTTTATTTTGGGGGGCTCCAAAATCATTGCAGATGGTGACTGCAGCCATGAAATTAAAAGAGGCTTACTCTTTGGAAGGAAAGTTATCACCAACCTAGACAGCATATTAAAAAGCAGAGACATTACTTTGCCAACAAAGGTCCATCTAGTCAAGGCTATGGTTTTCCCAGTGGCCATGTATGGATGTGAGAGCTGGACTATAAAGAAAGCTGAGCACCGAAGAACTGATGCTTTTGAACTGTGGTGTTGGAGAAGACTCTTGAGGGTCTCTTGGACTGCAAGGAGATCCAACCAGTCCATTCTGAAGGAGATCAGTCCTGGGTGTTCTTTGGAAGGACTGATGCTGAAGCTGAAACTACAATACTTTGGCTACCTCATGCAAAGAGCTGACTCATTGGAAAAGACCCTGATGCTGGGAAAGATTGGGGGCAGGAGGAGAAGGAGACGACAGAGGATGAGATGGTTGGATGGCATCATCGACTCGATGGACATGGGTTTGGGTGGACCCCAGGAGTTGGTGATGGACAGGGAGGCCTGGCATGCTGAGGTTCATGGGGTCACAAAGAGTTGGACACGACTGAGCGACTGAACTGAGTTTCTTTTTTCCTTAAAAAAGAAACTATGTCATCACTAGTAGAGGACAAAGATCCTTTGTCAGAAATAGAAAGTAACCATAAAGATAAGCACAGCGGAGATTATGGGCCCACATTCTAGCTGTGCACTGGGATGGTCACAGGCCTGGTGGGGGCTCACTGTCCTCTGGACAGAAGGTGCTCAGAGGCGGCCAAGTGTCCTCGCCCTGAACTGAGCTCTCTTCTCCGCAGAAGGTGGGAAAGAGACTTGAAAAGGCAGGCGCTTTCTCTCCTTGACAGTCCACATTAGTGAACGCCGCCTACAACACCTTGTTGTTGTTGAGTCACACAGTTGTGTCCTACTCTTTGTGACCCCACGGACTGCAGCACACCAGGCTTCCTTGTCCATCAGTCACTCAGTTGTGTCCTATTCTTTACGATCCCACGGACTGTAGCATGCCAGGTTTCCCTGTCCTTCACCATCTCCTGGAGTTGGCTCAAACTCATGTCCATTGAGTCGGTGATGCCATCCAGCCATCTCATCCCCTGTCGTCGCCTTCACCTGCCCTCAATCTTTCCCAGCATCAGGGTCTTTTCCAATGAGTCAGCTCTTTGCATGAGGTGGCCAAAGTATTGTAGTTTCAGCTTCAGCATCAGTCCTTCCAAAGAACACCCAGGACTGATCTCCTTTAGGATGGACTGGTTGGATCTCCTTGCAGTCCAAGGGACCCTCAAGAGTCTTCTCCAACACCACAGTTCAAAAGCATCAATTCTTCGGCACTCAGCTTTCTTTATGGTCCAACTCTCACCTCCATACATGACCACTGGAAAAACCATAGCTTTGATTATACGGACCTTTGGTCGCAAAGTGATGTCTCTGCTTTTTAATACACAGTTTAGATTCTGACTTAAGGACCCCTGGCCCCAGTGGGACGTGCCCACACTCAGGTGAGTCCCTCTGTGTAAACTAAGGTGTGTCCTCTCTGTGGACCAATACCTGGCCACTCTGGGTTCTTGGTCCATTGCTTGGGGTCCGGTTAACAGAAAGTCAAGTCCCACAGTCCATCCCTGGTGGGAATGCCAGGGGCAGAGGACCCCAGGGCAGACCCCTGAGGTTTGGTCCTGCAGAGCCCTGTCCTGTCGGGAAACACTTCTCCACCCCAGGGGACCTCGTGCTATCGGTGTGCCCTGCACACTGCATGGAGGCCCCTGCGGGCCTGCCTTTGGGAGCTGCAGGGATGGGGTGCAGGCCCAGAAACAGGTGTGACAGAGGGAGATGGCGGAGGGGGGCACCAAGGAGGAGGGAAGGCCAGGCAACCCCGGGAGGTCACCTGTGTGGGGCCTCGGCTTTAAGGCAAAGATGGAGAATGAAAGGGAGGAGAAAAGAGGAGAAGAAAAAGGAGTTCTGGTGATGAAGGAGGTGAGGAGGCAGGGCCCAGGGCCTGGCTGGCCCGCTGAGAGGCCAGTGATGGGGCCAAACGGCCTGTGTCTTGATGTGTGACCTTGATCAGCACAGGCCAGGCCTCTCGCACTCAGGACTGGGGAGGGCGAGCAAAAGGTCACCCGGGGCGTCTCTCCCTGCCTCTGGAGGTGGAACTGGTGAGCGGAAGCAAGAGGGAACAGGGGGGCCCAGAGCTCCCTGCAAGCTCCTTTCACAACCTTGTTATCTGGCGCCCCCAGGTGGACAATATGAGAATGACAGAAAATCCTAAAAATAAAGGCAAGGAAACCAACCTCCCTTCTCATGTCAAACAGCCACAGGCAACCCCATCTGAATCCCTCCATCTCTTACCTGCTCTGGGTCTTAGGCAGGCCACTGGAATTCTCAGTTTTGACTCTTGTAAAGTGGGATTCAATCCCAGGAGGTCATCAGCTAATTGGCTATCCCTCCCTGCCCCCTGGCACCATGTTTTCACTGGTGTGGACAGGATGAAAAAGGTGACCTTTCAGGTCCCAAAAAGTCTGCAGAAGGCTGGAATACTAACACCCCTGACACTGTTGTAGCCACGTGTTCTGGGAAACAAACTCACTCAGAAGGACAATGCAGATAGTGGAGAACAGTTTATTACACTGGTGGGCCCAAAGCAGAGTCTCCTCTTAGCCAAGGACCCCAGTTTTTGTGAAAACCTTATATACCCTAAGTGTACGTGCCCAAACCCACCTCCCCAAATTCCCTGAAACTAGTCTGAACAAAGGAAAAGAAAGATACAAAGTTAATCCATGATTCATATGCCTTAAGCCTAGGTAGTTAACAGTGGCCAATTATCAACAGGCCTGTGGTCATACCCCAACAAGCATGATAGAATGTATGGTTCTATTCGGTCACACAGATAATTAGGGTATTGTTATAGGCGACGGAGAGTCTAGGTATGAGCCCTGGGGCTCTTCCATGTAGCGGGGGAGGGGGGGTGTCTGGTTTTTGGTTGGTAAGTCGTTTCCATGGATACTGGGCATATAGCTCAGAGTCCACAGTCCCGCCCAAGATGGAGTCCTTCTTTCAGGAGGGAGCCTCTTCTGTTTCCTCCTTCACCACCACCCCCCTGGATAACCCCAGGTAAGGATTGTGTAAGTCCTATGTGAAGAAAGACTTAAATAAAACGACAGCCTTTACTCTTGAATGAGAAATCTAATCAACATCATTAAAACGCCCCTTTTTATCCCCCTGAATCTCTTACTCATTTAAAAAATCCACATAGGATATTTAAAAATTAGTCAAATGACTCACCTAGAAGAGTAAATGTGTGAAAGTAGCTAGGAAAACTCTGAAAAGAAAGAATAATGAGGAAGGGAAGGACTGACTCTATTTGCTGTTAAAAGATGCAATGCTTGTTATTATAATTTTTCACAGCAGTTGAGCACTTAATATGTTTCAGGGCCTGTTCCAATGGCTTTGTGAAAACAAAAGCATTCAGTCTTCATTACAACACTTGTGGAAGTAGGGGCTTCATACAGCGACCCTGTTCTTCTGCAAAGGTTCAGATCCACTGGGAAGAGGACAAGGAAGTCAGCGATCCGTATATCCTTACTACTGACAGAAGCTGGATCAGAGGCTAAGGCAGAGGCAGGGCCAACAATGAGCTTCTTTTTTCTGTAATATTTATTTATTTGACTGCACTGGGCCTTAGTTTTGGCATACGGGATCTAGTTCCCTGATCAGCGACTGAACCCAGGCAGCACTGGGAGCGTGGAGTCTTAGCCACTCGACCACTAGGGCAAGTCTCGGCGTGTGGGCTCTTTAAGGATTTTTTTGCTGTGCTGGGTGTCTGTTGCTGTGCATGGGTTTTCCCTAGTTGTGGTGAGTGGGGGCCGCTCTTCTTTGAGGTGCTCAGGCTTCTCACTATGGTGGCTTTTCTTGTGGAGCGGGGGCTCCAGGGCGTGTGGCCTTAGTAGTTGCAGCCTCTGGGCTCNTTTAAGGATTTTTTTGCTGTGCTGGGTGTCTGTTGCTGTGCATGGGTTTTCCCTAGTTGTGGTGAGTGGGGGCCGCTCTTCTTTGAGGTGCTCAGGCTTCTCACTATGGTGGCTTTTCTTGTGGAGCGGGGGCTCCAGGGCGTGTGGCCTTAGTAGTTGCAGCCTCTGGGCTTGAGAGCGCAGGCTAAATGGTTGTGGCACTCGGGCTTAGTTGCTCCACGATGTGTGAAATCTTCCCAGATCAGAAACTGAACCCCTGTCTCTTGCATGGACAGGCAAATTCTGTACCACTGAGCCACCACAGGCTTTTAAAAGTAGAACTCCATCAAGGGAATAAACAGACAAGTCAGACACTGGGAGAAAATATTTGAAAAACACATATCTGATAACTTATATGGGAAATAGACAAAGAATGCTTCTAACTCAGCAATGAGAAAAAAAAAATGACCCAGTTTAAAATGGTTTAAAGATCTAGGCAGACACCTCACCAAAGACGATACACAAATAGCACATAAGCATAGGAAAAGATGGCCAATATAATACACTTCCAGTTCAGTTCAGTGGCTCGGTTTAGGCAATTCAAACTAAAATAGTGAGATACCACTACATACCTATTAACATCCAAATGGCTAAGATCCAAGACAACAGAAAAACAAAACAAAGCCCACAGCTCCAAATACCGCTGTGGAGGTGGAGCAACAGGAAGTCTCATTCACGCTGGTGGAAACGCAGAGCAGCCCCAGCAATCACACTCCAAGGTATTTACTCAAAGGACTTGAAAACTTACGTCCACACAAAAACCTGTACCTGGATATTTATAGCAGTTTTATGATTTCATAATTTATTAATATTAAATGATTACTTTCATAATGTTTTCATAATTGCTAAAACCGAAAAAGCAGCCATGACGTCCTTCCATAGGTGAATGGATAGTGAAATATACATCCATAAAGCGGAATATTATTCAGCACTAAAATGAAATGTGGCTATCAAGCCACAAAAAAATGTTGAGTAACTTCAAACTATCAATTAGCTAAAGAGGTCAGTCTGGAAAGGCTATTTACTGTATGATTCCAGCTACGTGACATTCTGGAAAAGGCAAAACTATACAGACAGTAAAAAGATCAAAGCCTGGGGTCCTAGGGGAGTGGGAAGGACGAACAGTGGATGTTCAGAGCAGTGAAATTATTCTGTGTGATTCCTTAATGGTGGACCCCTGACATGCATTTGTCTAGCTCAGCACTGTGTGACACCAAGTGTGGACTCTTGTAAATTGTGTTTATGTGTGTGTGTATGTGTGTGTGTGTACGTGTGTGTGTGCGTGCGCGCGCGTGCTCAGTCACTCAGTCGTGTCCGACTCTTTGCAACGCTATGGACTGTAGCCCTCCAGGTTCTTCTGTCCCTGGGATTCTCCAGGCAAGAACACTGGAGTGGGTTGCGATGACCTCCTCCAGGGGATCTTCCCAACCCAGGGATCGAACCTGCGTCTCAATATGTCTCCTGCATTGGCAGGTGGGTTCTTTACCACTAGCGCCACCTGGGAAACCTTGTCCAATGCAGAGTGGACATCAATGGAACCATTTGAGAGTCCAGAAGCAGACCAAAGGATACAGGTGGCATTTCAAATTGAGGAGGAAAGATGATGAATTAGTCAATAACGAGGTGGGGGGAGATTACTGAGACCTCCTGCCCCACCACAGTCTGTCACATGACCTAAAATTCCACCAACATAGCCCCTCTCGCTGAGTTAAGGTGCAGTCACGCTAGTCGTTATCAACCCCACTCTTAGAGCAGTGCTAACTTATTCCATAGTCTGTTCCCAGGGGCCTGGCTCATGAGTGGGTTATGTGTGAGTAGGCAGTGGGCGGGCCTAGTCTGGAAGGTGGGCATCCCTGGGGGTTCTGTTCTGGGAAATACCAACACTACCGCTGCCCTCGCTTCCCAGGTGGCTCAGGGGTAAAGAACCTGGCAATGCAGGAGATACAGGAGACTCTGATTATATCCCTGGGTCAGGAAGATTCCCCTGGAGGGGGAAAGAGCAACCTACTCCCGTATCTTTGGGAAATCCCCTGGTTGGAGGAGCCTGGTGGGCTACAGTCCCTGGGATCAGACAGGACAGAGGGACTGAACAGGCACGCACCCCTTCCCTGCAGCTAACCTGAGCAGTAAGAGGGATTGAGGGGGGAGGCAAGGCCTGGGGACCACCATCTGGGGATGAACCAAGGAGGTGAGGTGGGCAGAAGGGTGGACCATACTTGCAGATAGGGCGCTGTGGACGCAAGTTTGAGCAGGCCCAGGTGAATGTGTGTGAGCGCGTGTGGCGGGTACCCAGGGTGTGGCTTGTCACCCAGGGGAGTGGGGAGGCGGAGACAAAAGGCCGGTCTTGGTGGATTCAGATCTGCCCTCCGGGTCGCTCCTTCTCCGGTGTTCACCAGGAGGCGCCCGGTCTGATTCAGAGACCTACAGTCGTGGATTCTGGGGAGATGTGGGGGGGTTTCTCAGGGGCGCACCCGGCCAAAGATCAGACTTAGGGGGCGCTTCGAGCCAGGGAACGTGCCCGCTGGGAGGCTCTGGCCTGCAGGGGGCGGCCTCGGGCCAGGAAAGGGCTCCCTGCGGCCGCGCCAGGTCCTGCGGTCTCTGCCTCCACTCACGTGGCCACCCCTGGGAGGCGGGCGTGGGGGGTCCACGGCGGGGGAAGGGGCTGACCCGCCACGCCCCGGGTCTCCCCCTCTCCAGCTGTTCCGGTTCGTTCGGCGTCTGTCTGTCGAAGCCTGCGGACCCCTCGATGGGGAGGGGAGAGGACGCTGGACCCGAGGACTGTGGGGCTCTGGGGAAACTGTCCCCGGGCGGGGTGCACTGCCGAGGGAGGCTGCTGGGAGGCCTGGCAGGACACGGGTTAAATGCGTGGAGGAAGGGTTCCAGGCAGGGGGGCACAACCCTGAGGTTGCGAGATCTGGGGGTCGGGGGGCCCTAAGCCAAGCTGGGAGAGGCCGGCTGGGGCGCCGGTGAGGGGCGGGGGTCCACCTGCCGAGGCCTGCGTCCTCTCGCCCCGCGGCCGTCGTCTAGGGCGCCCGCAAACTCCCCGGGAGGCGGCGGGTGTCCCCGGGCGCCTCCGAAACCCCTCATCTGCCTCCCAGGAGGCAGCACCGACCCCCCCAGCGCTCAAGACAAAAATCTTCCTCCTGTCTCCCTCCAGCTCCTTCCCGAGTCGGCCTTTCTCCGGTTTATTGCCCCGCTGCGCTCAGTTTGTCTAGCCGGGTCCCCCTAGTTCTCCTGCGCCCCTGGTTCTCCAGAGGTCGGTGGGATGGAGAGCTTNCAGCGCTCAAGACAAAAATCTTCCTCCTGTCTCCCTCCAGCTCCTTCCCGAGTCGGCCTTTCTCCGGTTTATTGCCCCGCTGCGCTCAGTTTGTCTAGCCGGGTCCCCCTAGTTCTCCTGCGCCCCTGGTTCTCCAGAGGTCGGTGGGATGGAGAGCTTGCACGGAGGCCGCGCTGGAGTCCGCGGGGCGGGACCTGTGGACGGCTCTACGCTGGAGGTCCCCACCTGGCGGGTTCATGGAGTTCAGAGCTGGGCACAAAGAACGTTCTTCATCCGTGTGAGCCTTTCCGAACTGCAGTCTACACCCCCGCCCCAAAACCTCCCGTAGGTGCCAGTCCAACCTGCCTCTGACTTCCACACTCTGGACTTTTCTTCCATGCTTTTCCACTTCCCTTCCTTCCAAACAGACTGCATCCTTTGACTAAAAATCCAGAAAGACACCCAGCCCTTGCTGTCTGCTACCCATTAGGAGCTCTAAGGCTGTATATTGTCACCCTGCTTATTTAACTTATATGCAGAGTACATCATGAGAAATGCTGGA
>SJYA01006653.1:0-20531 GCA_006410615.1 Neotragus moschatus
TGCTATCGTGTGGGAAATGAATCATCAGTCTATATTCGGTTTATTATTTTTATTTATTAAATTTTAAAACAATTAAAAAAATGGAAAAAAAAATTCTGCTGCCAGCAGAAACATGTGTCTTCTCAGATGCCCACGCTGAATTAAGGAGATGCCCCTGAGGGCGTGGTGTCTTCCTGGGCAGCTGGTGCTGCCTGAACTCTCCCCATCCCACCCAGCCTGCTCTCCCCTGGGGTGTGGACACACCCAGCCCACAGACTTCTGAGCCACATCCGCAGGGGCGTGCTTGAGGCAGAGATACCCCCAGGAAACCCCCATCCACACACACACAGAAAAAGGACTCACGGTTACCTGAGAGGGATGGGAGAGGGGACCTGGCCTGGGCTGGAGCTCCCGTGTTACCTTTCTGTTCCTTCAGGCAAAGGGCCAGAGGCCTCTCGGGGGGGAGGGTCCTGAGGCAGCACTGACTGTGTTCCCACACAGTCTGCTGGTGAGCTCTCCTGAGGTCCCGGCCTGTGGGAAGGGACAAACAGCAAACATCCTGGCTGCCCACAAACTGGTTGGGGGCTCCTCTCTGCTGTGAGGCCTGGAGATCTGGTTTCCATGTTCTGTTGGGTTCTTTTGCCAGGAAGTGACATAATTTCCTGGGTTCATTGCCGAGATCCCTTACACAAAGCTCCCCAAGCGAACCTCTGGGTTTCTGTCTGCTCACCCACTCCCTTAGGGCATGTGCAGGCATAGTGAGACCCACATCGCTCACCCCAAAGCTTTGACAGGCCTGGGTGCAGCCAGGGCCTGAGCTCTGAGGACACAGCTCTTTAAGACAGGCTCTTTCTTCTCATCTGTGATGTGGCCCTTGAAAAGCCATATGCCCCTCAGGTTCTCCTAGTCTATCCATCTGCAGAGTGGGCTCCATCTCTCATCTACTGCCTTGGTCTGTCACCCTACTACACCTACATGCCTTTCAACCTGGGGCTGGTATCACATTGATCTTGTGCCCTGGGAATTCCCAAAGGCAAGATTCAATACATGGCTGACCTAGCAAAGAATTGGGGCAAAACTGGCCTGAATGGGCTCTGGGATCTAGGAAAAAGTCAGGAAAGGAGGAAACAGTTTTACAATTAGAGAGGAAAGCAGACTTCCATGTCTCCGCATGAGACAAGGCCTGATACCCGTGTTGAAACTCCAAGGAACCCCGGGATCCATGTCAGCACTGGAGAGGAACACTGAGTTTCCAGGCTCAAATTGAGATGAGGTCATAGGCCCCTGCACCAACTGGAGAGGAATCCCAAGAGGTCCCTCGCAACTCGCATGGAGACTGGACTTTTTTGAGGCAACACAGGTGGGTCTCTGAGGTCCCCATCTTAACTGGAGAGGGACCCCAATTTTCCTGCCACAACTCGGGAAAAACCAGGAGATTCTTCCCTCAACGTGAAATGAGGACCATTTCCAATGCATCGTCTCAAGAGAAATCCCATATTCCCTCTAGAGCCTCGCAAGGGTCTTTGACACACTTAATGCAACTCAATAAGTTCCCTGACATACCCATCTCCAGTTGAGAGGAACACTGAGTGTCCCACCACAACTCAAGAGGAGCCCTGTTTTTCTCTCCTCATCTCGAGATGAGGGTTCATTTCCCTGCTTCATCGGGAAAGGATCCGGGTGTTCCTGTCGCACCTCAAGTGGAGGCGATCTCAACTTGAGTTTCGAGAGGAACTCCAGGGGTCGTGCTACAACTCAAAAAGACCTAGATGTCCCAATCCACTCCAGATAAAGCTGATCCTCCTGCACAGACTTGACTGACACCCTGAGTATCAATTCAAAACATGATGGGAGGTGTGACAGCCCTGTGGAATATTGAGAGAAAGACATGGATCCTATGTGAACTGGACAGGAAGCCTGACACTACTTTTACAGCAAGCGAAGGAAGCAGACTTCCATGTCTTCACACGAGATGAGACCTGACTCCCCTGTGGAAACTCCATAGTAACTCCGAGATACATGTCATCATGGGAGAAGAACCTTGAGGTTCTGGCCTCAACTCCAGATGAGAATGTAGGAGCTGGCACCGACTGGAGAAGAATCTCGAGATGACCCTTGCAACTCACAAGGAGACTTAACTGTCCTCAGGCAACAGGAGCGGGTCTCTGAGGTTCCCGTTGTAACTCTAGAGGAACACCAATTTTCCTGCTGCAATTTGAGAAAAACCAGGAGATTCTCTCCTCAACGTGAGATGATGCCCTTTTCTGCTGCATCATCTCAAGAGAAATCCCACCTTCCCTCTTGAGCCTCGAAAGGGTCCTTGAAACCCTTGATGCAATTCAAATTCCCCGACATACCTGTCTCCACTCGAGAGGAACACCAAGGGTCCCTCCACAACTCAAGATGAGCCCACTTTCCCCCTCCTCATCTCAAGATGAAGGTCCATTTCCCTGCTTCATTGGGAAAGGAATCCCGGCGTTCCCATCTCAAGTCAATAGGAGGCGGTCTCAACTTGAAACTCAACAATGCCGGGGTCCAGGCCCTTCAGGATCCAGAGGAACCCTCAGGAGAGCCAGTATAGGCAAAGAGATTTAGAGAGAGACAAAGAAAAAATGTTACAGATAAGAAAATCTAGGAGAAAGAGAGGTTGATATTCCTTGGTTTACACAGAAAGCCAATAAAGTCCCAGACAAGGGACATGCTCTATTCTCAGTGGCCGCAGATGCCCTCTTGCCAGAGTCAAGACACAGAGCGCCTTCTAGCTGGAATGAAGACGCTCAGCACCTTCTCCATTGGGTCGTAGAATCCCAGGCAGGAAAGTGAACGCAGAGAGCATCTGTACTCTGGGATCAGCCTGAAAAAGGGAGGGAGGGAAGAGGGAGAAAGGGAGAGAATGACAGGGGTGACCAAACTTTGATGAGCAAGGCCCATAACTTTACTTTCAAAAGGAACTTTTATAACTTGACTTGTACATAGAGGGAAATGAAAGTTGCACAGTCATACAGGGTCAGCCCAAACATTTTATCTGTTTTGTCTTTATCAAAACTAGGATTTTTTCCTGCATACCTTTCCCATAAACAATATTTTGTACATTATCGTCTGGCCTTGCAGGCCTCTTTTGATAAAGGCTGCTCAACCAGAAAACTTATTTTCTCTTGAAATGTTTTTTCCTTATATTTCTAATCTATGTCAGCCTCAGAAAGTATTAAAAAGAGTTACATTTCTCACGGAGCAAAGGTGCAGTGAGTTACAACAAAGAAAAACCTATTTAGCTCAAAGGTCTGATTTGGTTAATTTCAAGGCTACACTTGTTTTTCTTAGCTTTCAACTATGTTAACTAATGCACTCCCAGGGGCACAGTGGATAAGAGATATAGGAACTTAGCAGCAAGCATTGGCTCAACAATGAAATCCTACACCAGCACTATTCTGATAGCTTTTAACTCTTTCAAAGGCTCCATATTTTTAGACTGTTTTAGGTTTCCCATGCCTCTCATCGTTGGGAGGCTGTGAATAAGCACATGCATAGCTGCAAGGGTCTGGATAAACATGCCAAGCAAGCTAGAATGTTAACAGGAGGGGTTGATTTGAAATAGTCCTTTCATGTCTGGGAGACTTACTATCTATAGCCCTAAGTTGATTTTCTCCAGAGAAAGGTGGTCGGGGATAGCACTGTGCTAACACCAGAAGAGTTGGTGAAGGGCATAAAATAGTAAGACAGTCAGATTCTGGTTTTCAGGTAGATGCTTGAGCAGATCTACGGGATCCCTCGAATCCTGAAGGCTTGCTAATCAGATGTCTTCCACATGATCTTGTCATGGATGGGATCTACCGTGCTGGCTCCCGGCACGAGAGGAGCGTCAATGATCATGCCACAATTCAAAAAGACCCCGATGTCCCAATCCACTCCAGATAAAACCTCATTTTCCTACACTGACTCGACTGTCACCACGAGTATCAACTCAAAACACGATGGGAGGTGTGATAGCCCTGTGGTACATGAGAGAAACCACAGATCCCTATGTCAACTAAACAGGAAGCCTTAAACTGCTTTTACAGCTTGAGAGGAAAGCAGACTTGCATGTCTCTACACGAGGCGAGGCCTGACTCCCCTATAGAAACTCCATAGCAACCCTGCGATCCACGTCAGCACTGGAGAGGAACACTGAGTTTCCAGCCTCACTCCAGATAAGGACCTAGGACCCGGCACCAACTGGAGACGAATCCCATGAGGCCTCTCATAACTCTCTTGGAGACTGACTTTCCTGAGACAACACAAGCCCTGAGTTCCCCATAGTAACTTGAGAGGAACCCCAAGTTTCCTGCCACAATCCAAGAAAAACCAGGAGTTTCTCGCCTCAGTGCGAGATAAGGCCCTTTTCCAATGTAGCATCTCGAGAGAAATCCCACCTTCCCTCTTGAGCCTCAAAAGAGTCCTTGCCACCCTTGATGCAACTCAAGAAGTTCTCCGACATATTTGTCTCCACTCAAAAGGAACAACAAGTGTCCCGCCACAACTCAAGAAGAACCCCGTTTTTCCCTCCTCATCTCGAGATTAGAGTCCATTTCCCTGACTCGTCGGGAAAGGTATCCCAGCATTCCCGTCGCACCTCAAGAGGAGGCAGTCTCAACTTGAAACTCGAGAGGAACTCACGAGTCATGCTACTGGTGTCCAGCCTCGGTTGGATCCAGGGTATCCAAAGTGTGGACGGTGAGCCCAGTGAGGTATATAGATATGGGTTTATAGACCTAGAGTTATAGAAGGTGGTAAGAATTCTGTTAAGAAATTACAGAAGCTGATATTCCTTAGTTTACACAAAAAGCTAATAAAGTCTCTAGACAAGAGACTTGCTCTGTTCTCCTAGGCCACAAGTGCCCGCTTGAATAGCAGAGGGTGTCCCACCTTGGGCTCCGTCTTGCATGGGTCTTAGAAGCCCAGGCAGAAAAGTGAACGTAGAGAGCCTCTGTGCTGCAAGGGATCAGCGTGAAAAAAAGAGGAAGTGAGAGGGAGAAAGAAAGAATTGACATGAGGGAAAAGAAGCTTATGCAAAGCCCCATAACTTTATATTCAAAAGGTGTTTATATACCCTAAGTTTTACATAAATGAAGATGCAGAGTCATTCAGGGTCAGCTGTCCTGACCCTTATCGATTTCAGGCTTTCTTTCTGCATACCTTTCCATATACAAATGGTCTCAGGTGATTTACATTATTTTCTGGCCAAGAGGCCTGTTAACATTTTATGGCATTTTTCCTTGATAAATGTTAATCAACCATAAAGCTCATTTTCCATTGAACTGTTTATCTTGAATCTGCATCACCCTCAGTATTAAATAAAGTTACATCCTTATAGAACAAAGGTGCAGTGGGTTACAACAAAGAAAGTACTTAACTCAAATATCTAATGTTGCTACTTGTTTTTCTCTGTATACAACTATATTAATTAATGCATGCCTGGGTACACAACAAATAAAGCATATGAAAACTTGGCAGCAAATATTGGCTCTACAATGAAACGCTTAACCAGTTCTATTCTAATGATTTTTTAACTCTTCAAAAAGCTTCCTGTTCCTCTCACAGTTGGGTAGCTGTAAACAGTCATATGCGTAGTTGTAAAGGTCCAGTTAAACCTGTCAGGCAATTTAGAAAGCGATCAGATGGGTCTGAATTGAAACACTCCAATTAAGCCCCCAAAGACATATTAGCTAGAGCTCTAAGTTAATTTCTTTAGAGAAAGTTGAACGGGAATAGCCGCCCATTAATGTCAGAGGTTTTGGTGAGAGACATGAAATAATAAAATAAACAGATCTGGTTTCAGGGTAGATGCTCAAGCAGACGACCTCTTGAGAGCTGATCCGCCTTGCCCTGTCAGGCTTTTGGCATGACCTTGTCATGGGTGGGATTTGCCGTACAGGCTCCTGGCATCATGCCACAATTCAAAAAGACCCCAATGTCCAAATCAACTCCAGATACACCTGATTCCCCTGCACTAACTCGACTGTCACCCCGAGTATCGACTCAAAACATGATGGGAGGTGTGACAGCCCTGGGGCATCTAGAGAGAAAGCCAAAGAGCCATATGTGAAATGAATAGGAAGCCTGACATTACATTTAAAATCCGAAAGGAAAGTGGACATCCATATCTCGACAAGAGACGAGACCTGACTCCCCTGTGGAAACTCCATAGGAACCCGGAGGTCCAAGTCTACACTGAAGAGGAACACTGAGGTTCAGGCCTCAAATAGAGATGAGGGCCTAGAACCCTGCACTGACTGGAGAGGAATCCCGAGAGGCTCCTCGCAATTCCCATGGAGACGTGACTTTCCTGAGGCAACACAAGTTTGTCCCTGAGGTCCCTATCTTAAATAGAGAGGAACCCCGAGATTCCTGCCGCAACTCGAGAAAAACCAGGAGATACACCCCTCAACGTGAGATGAGGCCATTTTCCAAATCAGCATCTCGAGGGAAATCTCATCTTCCCTCTTGAGCCTCAAAAGGGTCCTTGACACCTTTGATGCAACTCAAGAAATTCCACGACATACCCCTCTCCATTCGATAGGAACACCGATTATCCCACCACAACTCGAAAAGAGCCCCATTTTTCCCTCCGCATCTTGATATGAGGGTCCATTTCCCTGCTTCGTTGGGAAAGGAATCCCAGCGTTCCCATCACACCTCAAGAGGAGGCAGTCTCAAACTGAAACTCAAGAGCAACTTAAGGGGTTGTGCCACAATTCCAAAAGACCCTGATGTCCCATTCCACTCTAGATATGCCTGTTTCCCCTGCACTGACTCGACTGTCTCCCGGTGTATAGATTCAAATCACGATGGCACGTGTGACAACCCTGTGGCACCACGAGAGAAAACCACAGATACATATGTCAAGTCGACAGCAATCCTGAACTACATTTACAGCTCGAGAGGAAAACGGACTTGCATGTCTGTCCACGAGACAAGAACTTAATCCCCTGTATAAACTCCATAGGACCCCAGAGATCCATGTCAGTACTGGAGAGGAACACTGAGGTTCGGGTCTCAATTCCAGATGAGGACTTAGGCCCCTGTACCGACTGCAGAGGAACCACTAGAGGCTCCTTGCAACTAGCACAGAGACTTGACTTTCCTGAAGCAACAAGAGCAATTAGTTGAGATCTCCAATGTAACTCATGAGGAAACCCAACTTTCCTGTGCAACTCGAGAAAAGCCAGGAGATTCTTCCCTCAGCGCTGGATGAGGTGCTTGTCCACTGCGGCATCTCAAGAGAAATCTCACCTTCCTGCTAGAGCCTCGAAAGGGTCCTTGACACCCTTGAGGCAACTCAAGAAGTTCCCTGGCATACCTCTCTCCATTCAAGAGGAACACTGAGGATCTGGCCTCAATTGAAGAAGAGCCCCGTTTTTCCCTCCTCATCTGGAGATGAGGGTCCATTTCCCTGATTCATTGGGAAAGGAATCCCGGTGATCCCGTCGCACCTCAAGAGGAGGCGGTATCCACTTGATACTCAGGAGGAACTCCAGGGATCGTGCCACAATTCCAAAGGATCCTGGTGTCCCAATCCACACCAAATAAACCTAATTTCCCTGCACTGACTCGACTGTCACCGCGAGTATCATCTCCAAACACGATGGAAGGTGTGAAAGGCCTGTGGCCTTGTGAGAGAAACCCACAGTTCCCTATGTCAACTCGACAGAAAGCCTCACAATACTATTACACCTCGAGTCGTAATCAGATGTGCATGTCTCCACATGAAACGAGGCTTTACTCCCCTGTTGAAACTCCATAGGAACCCTGAGATCCATGTCAGCACTGGAGAAGAAACCTGAGGTTCCAGCCTCAACCCCAGATGAGGACCTGGTCCCCGGCAGCGACTGCAGGGAAGTCAGAGAGGCCCTTCGCAATTTGCATGGAGACTGAACTTTCCTGAGGCCACACGAGCAGGTCCCTGAGGTCCCCGAGGTCCCTGTCGTAACTCGAAAGGAACCCCAAGATTCCTGCCACAACTCGAGAAAAACTAGGAGACTCTCCCCTCAACGTGAGATGAGGCCATTTTCCACTGCGGCATCATGAGAGAAATCCCACCTTCCATCTTGACCCTCGAAAGGGTCCTTGATACCCCTGAGACAACTCAAGATGTTCCCCGACATACCCATCTCCAATCGAGAGGAACTCCGAGGGCCCAGCCACAACTCAAGAAAAGTCCAGGTTTTCCCTCCTCATCTCAAGATGAGGGTCCATTTCCCTGCTTCATCAGGAAAGGAATCCCGGCATTCCTGTCGCTCCTCAAGAGGAGGACAACCTGACACTTGAGACGAACTCCAGAGGTCGTGCCGCCATTCCAAAAGACCCCAACGTCCCAATCCACTCCAGATACACCTGTCTCAACTGCACTGACACGGTGGTAACACCGAGGATAGACTCTAAACATGATGGCAGGTGTGACAGCCCTGTGGCACTTCAAGAGAAAGCCACCAATCCCTATGTCAACTCGACAGAAAGCCTGGCATTGTTTTTCCAGCTCGAGAGGAGAGCGGACTTGCATGTCTCCAAATGAGATGAGGCCTGACACGCCTGTGGAAACTCCAGAGGAACCACGAGATCCATGTCAGCACTGGATAGGAAACCTGAGGTTCCAGCCTCAACTCCAGATGAGGACCTCAGCCCCGAAAGCAACTGCAGAGGAATCCCAAGAGGCCCCTTGCAACTCGCATGGAGACTGGACTTTCCTGATGCAACATGAGGGGGTCCCTGACGTCCCCATTATAATTCAAGAGGAACCCCAAGTTTCCTCCCACAACTGGAAAAAAAATAGGAGATTCTCCCCTCAACGCGAGATGATGCCGTTTTCCAGTGCAGTGTCTCGAGAGAAAACACACCTTCCCTCTTGAGCCTCGAAAACGTCCTTGACGACCTGAGGCAAGTGAAGAATGTCCCCGACAAACCTGTCTTCACTCCAGAGGAACACCGAGGGTCCCTCCACAACTCAAGATGAGCCCCAGTATTCCCTTCTCATCTCAAGATGAGGGTCCATTTCCCTGCTTAGTAGGGAAAGGAATCCCAGTATTCTCTTCACACCTCAAGAGGAGGCTGTTTCAACTTCAGCCTTTAGTTTAAATTCGAGAGGAACTCTAGGGGTCATGCCACCATTCCAAAATACCCCAATGACCCAATCTACTCCAGATACACCTGACTCCCCTGCACTGACTCGACGGTCACCCCGAGGATCAACTCAAAACATGATGGCAGGTGTGACAACACTGAGGCACATTGATAAAAAGACAGCGATCCCTATGTCAACTTGACAGGAAGATTGACACTGCTTTTCCAGCTCGAGACAAGAGTGGACTTACATTTCTGCACACGAAACGAGGACTGACTTCCCTGTGGAAATTCCAGAGGAACCCCGAAATTCATGTCAGCTCTGGAGAGGATCCCTCAGGTCCTGGCCTGAACTTCATATGAGGACCCTGGCCCCAGCAGCAACTGGAGAAGAATCCTGAAAGACCCCTCGCAAATCGCTTGGAGACTGAACTACTCTGAGGCCACATGAGTGGGTCCCTGAGGTCCCCGTCATAACTCAAAAGGAACCCCAAGTTTCCTGCAGCAACTCGAGAAAAACCAGGAGATTGTCCCCTTAATCTGAGATAAGGCCCTTTTCCGCTGCTGTGTCTCAAGAGAAATCCCACTTGCCCTCTTGAGCCTCGAAAGGGTACTGGACACACTTGAGGCAACTCAAGAAGTCCCCCAACATACCTGTCTCCACACGAGAGAAACACCGAGGGACCCACCACAACTCAAAAAGAGCCCTGGTTTTCCCTCCTCAACTCGAGATGAGGGTCCATTTCCCTAATTCGTCGGGGAGGAATCCTGACATTCCCATCGCACCTCAAGAAGAGGCAGTCTCAACTGGACACTCGAGAGGAACTCCAGGGGTCATGTCACCTCCAAACTACTCTGATGTCCCAATCCACTCCAGATGCACCTGACTCCCCTGCACTGACTCGATGGTCACCCCGAAGTTCAACTCAAAACACGATGGCAGGTCTCACAGCCCTTGGCACCTTGAGAGAAAGCCAACGATCCCTATGTGATTCCTTGACAGGAATCCTGACACTTCTTTTCCAGCTCGAGAGGAGAGCGGACTTGCATGTCTTGACACGAGACGAGGCCTGACTCCCCTGTGGAAACTCCAGAGGAACGCCGAAATGCATGCCAGCACTGGAGAGGAACCTGAGGTCCCAGCCTCAACTCCAGGTTAGGACCTCGGCCCTGGCATCGACTGGAGAGGTATCCTGAGAGGCCCCTCCCAACTCGCAAGTAGACTGGACTGCTGGGGTGCAGCCCCAATGGAACCAGGATATTCGAAGTGTGAACGGCTTAGGCAAGAAAAAAACTTAGTTATTTAGTAATATAGAAAGAGATTAGGAATAAATAGTATAGAAGGAAAATTAAAGTGGAGAGAAGTGGCTGAATAACTTCCCTTGTGGGAAAAACCAATAAAATCTCAGGAAAAAAGATTTGCACCATCTACACTGGGCCACCAGTGCCCACTTGAATATTGAAGGATGCCCTGCCTTAGGGTCATTTTCACGTGAATTTTAGAAGCCGGGGCATTTTGAGTAGACGTGGTGAGCCTCCTTGCTCCACATGGGAATTCAGCCAGAAAATAGTGTAAGGATGACGGAGGGAGAGTGAGAAGGAGACACGGGGTGGGGGGGGGGGCAGATATCCAAGAAACTAGTTCGAGAGAATAGTCTGAGAAACTGGTCCATCATTTATTTTTCAGAAGGCTTTTTATATATAGAGATCAATGGGTAATACAAAAATATGCAGTGTAAGCAGCCCAGACTCTCATCAAAACCAGGCTTTTCTCTCTGCCTATCTGGTTGTATACAGAAGTCTTAGGCGATTTACATCATCTTCCGGCCAAAAGGCCAATTAACATTTTAAGGCTCTTTTCTGATAAGGATTTGTTAACCTGAAGCCTTGTTTGTGTTAAAAGTGTTGTTCTTCCTAAAGTCTGGTGCCACACTCAGAAAACACTAAAGTTACATTCTTACATAGGGAAGATACAGCAATTTTTAACAAGTAAAATGAGTACAGTGATTTATAACAAAAGAAAAGTAATTAACTCAAAAGTCTAGTGTTGCTAACATCAAAACTACTATATACTTTTTTCTACATCCCAATTACATTGATTAACATCCTCCCAGGTGCCTAAAAGATAAAACAATATGGAGGCCTGGCAGAAATCATTGAGTCAACAGTGAAATTCTGTCTCCAATATGATTTTTAGCAGTTTAGAAAAGGCTCTGTATCTTTAAGATGCTTTAAGCTTTGTACCTCTTGCGGTTGTGGGCTGTAAGCAATTCACAAGCTGCAAAAAGTCCGGGGTAAACTGTTAGGCAAGGTAGAGAGTTATCAGAGAGGGTTGAGCCGAAACACTGCTTTCAGATGCAGAAGACTGAAGCCCTGAATTAACTTTTTCCAGAGAGTGTCAGAAGAGTGGAAAAGTACAATACAATAAGGCAGGCAGACTCTTATTTTTGGAGTACATGCTCAGGAAATACCAGGGGGACATCCTGAGGCTTGAACCGCCATGTCCATCAGGCCTCTCCACATGACCTTGTCATTGACTGGATTCCTCACGCTGGCTCCCGGCAACTGAACTTTCTTGAGGCTACACGAGAGGGTCCCTGAGGTGCCCATCGTAACTTGAGAGGAACCCCAAGTTTCCTACCGCAACTTGAGAAAATCCAGCAGATTCTCCACTCAACGCAAGATGAGGCCCTTTTCCACTGGGGCATCTCAAGAGAAATCCCACCTTCCATTTTGAGCCTCGAAACGGTCCTTGATACCCTTGAGGCAACTCAAGAAGTTCCCCAACATACCCGTCTACACTTGAGAGGAACAACGAGGGTCCCGCCACAACTCAAGAAGAGCCCCAGTTTTCCATCCTCTTCTGGAGATGAGGGTCCCTTCGTAGGGAAAGGAATCCTCAAATTCCAGTCGCAAGTCAAGAGGAGGCGGTCTCAACTTGACACTAGAGAGGAACTCCAGGTGTCGTGCCACCATTCCAAAAGACCCCGATGTCTCAATCTACTCCAGATATACCTGAGTCCCCTGCACTAATTCGACGATCACTCCGAGGATCGACTCAAAACATGATGATGTGACAGCCCTGTGGCACCTCTAGAATAAGTCACCGATCCCTATGTATACTGGACAGGAACGCTGACACTGCTTTTCCAGCTTGAGAGGAGAGTGGATGTGCATGTCTCCAACAGAGATAAGGCCTGACTCCCCTGTGGAAACTCCAGAGAAACCCCAAGATCCATGTCAGCATTGGAGAGGAAACCTTAGTTTCTGGTCTCAAAACCAGATGAGGACCTCGGCCGCGGCAGCAACTGGAGAGGATTCTCAAGAAGCCATTCACATCTCGCATGGAGACTGGACTTTCCTGAGGTCACACAGGCTGGTCCCAGAGGTCCTCATCGTAACTTGAGAGGAACCCCAAGTTTCCTACCACAACTTGAGAAAAACCAGGAAATTCTCCCCTCAATGCAACATGAGGCCCTTTTCCGCTACGGCGTCCCCAGAGTAATCCCACCTTCCCTCTTGAGCCTCAAAATGGTCCTTGACACCCTTGAGGCCACTCAGAAGTTACCCGACATACCTGTCCCCTGTCCAGTGGAACAATGAGGGTCCCACCATGACTGAAGAAAAGATCGGTTTTCCCTCCTCATCTCGAGATGAGGGTCCCTTTCCCTGCTTCAGCAGAAAAGGAATCTGAGCGTTCCCATCACACCTCAAGAGGAGGCGTTTTCCATTTGACCTTCGAGAGGAACTTCAGGGGTCATGCCACAATTCTAAAAGACCCTGATATCCCAGTCCACTCCTGATACATCTGAATCCCCTGCACTCACTTGACGGTCACCACGAGGATCGACTCAAAACACGATGGCAGGTGTGACAGCCCTGTGGTACCTCGAAAGAAAGCTACCGATCCCTATGTCAACTCGACAGGAAGCCTGGTACTGCTTTTCCAGCTTGAGAGGAGAGCGGAATTGCATGTCTGCACACAAGACGAGGCCTGACTCCCCTATGGAAATACCAGAGGAACCCCGAGATCCATTTCAACAGTGGAGAGGAAACCTGAGGTTCCGGCCTCAACTCCAGATGAGGATTTCAGCCCCGGAAGACACTGGAGAGGAATCCCGAGAAGCCCCTTACAACTCGCATGGAGACTGGACTTTACTGAGGCCACACGAGCATGTCCATTAGGTCCTCATTGTACCTCGAGTGGAACACCAAGATTCCTGCTGCAAGTCAAGAAAAACTAGGAGATTTTCCCTTCAACACAAGATGAGGCCGTTTTCTGCTGCAGCTTTTCCAGAGAAATTCCACCTTCCTTCTTAAGCCTAGAAAGGATCCTTGCCACTCTTGAGGCTGCTCAAGAAGTTCCCCAACATACCCGTCTCCACTTGAGAGGAACACCGAGGGCCCCACCACAACTCAAGAAAAGCCCCAGTTTTCCATCCTCATCTTGACATGAGGGTCCATTTCCCTGTTTGGTCGGGAAAGGAATCCTGGCATTCCCGTCACACCTCAAGAGGAGGCAGTCTCAACTTGACACTCGCAAAGAATTCCAAGGATCGTGCCACCATTCCCAAAGACCCAAATGTCCCAATCCACTCCAGCTACCTGTGACTCCCCTGCACTGACTCGACGGTCACCCCGAGGAGTCACTCAAAACACGATGGCAGTTATCAGAGTCCTGTGGCACCTGGAGAGAAAGCCACTGATCCCTATGTCAACTCGACAGGAAGCCTGATACTGCTTTTCCAGCTCGAGAGGAGAATGGACTTGCATGTCTCCACATGAGACGAGGCATGTCTCCCCTTTGGAAACTCCAGAGGAACGCCGAGATCCATGTCAGGACTGGAGAGGAACTCTGAGGTTCCAGCCTCAACTCCAGATGAGGACCACGGACCCAGCAGCGACTGCAGAGGAATCCCGAGAGACCTCTCACAATTAGCATGGAGACTGGACTTTCCTGAGGCCACACGAGCAGGTCCCTAAGATCCCCATCATAACTCGAGAGGAACACCAAGTGTCCTGCTGAAACTCGAGGAAAACCACGAGATTCTCCCCTCCATGTGAGATGAGGCCCTTTTCTCCTGTGGCATCTCGAGAGAAATTTCACCTTCCCTCTTGAGCCTCGAAAGGTTCCTTGACACACTTGAGGTAACTCAAGAAGTTCCCGGACATACCCGCTTCCACTGGAGAGGAACACCGAGGGTCCCACCACAACTCAAGAGGAACCCCGTTGTCCCCTCCTCAGCTCAAGATGAGGGCTCCTTTCCCTGCTTCGTTGGGAAAGGATTCCCGGCATTGCCGTCGAACCTCAGGAGGAGGCGCTCTCAACAGGAAAGTTGAGAGGCACTCCTGAGGTCTTGCCAGAAATCCAAAAGAACTCCAAATGTCTCAGTCCACTCCAGATGAACCTGATTTCCCTGCACTACCTCCAATGTCACCTCGAGTATCGACTCACAACACAGTGGCACCTGTGACAGCCCTGTGGCACATTGAGGGAAAGCCACAGATCCCTGTGTCAAATCAGCAGGAAGACTGACACTGCTGCTACAGCTCGGGGGGAAAGCGGATGTTCAAGTCTCCACTCGACATGAGACCTGACTCCCTTGTTGAGACTCCAGAGGAACCCCAAGATTCATGTCAGCACTGGAGAGGAAACCTCAGATTCCAGCCTCAGGTCCAGAAGAAGTTTTAGAACTTGGCACCAACTGGAGAGGGATCCAGAGACGCTCCTCACAACTCACATGGAGACTGGCCTTTCCTGAGGCCACACGAGCAGGTCCTTGATGTCCCCATTGTAACTCGAGAGGGACTGCCGCAATTCGAGAAAAAGCAGGAGATTCTCCCCTCTAGGCCAGATCAGGCCTTTTTCCACTGCAGTGTCTCGAGGGAAATCACACCTTTCCCTTCGGACGTCGAAAGGTTCCTTTACACCCTTGGTGCAATGCAAGAAGTTCCCCAACATACCCGTCTCCAGTTGAGAGGAACACTGGCAATCCTGCCACAATTCAAGGGGAGCCCCGTTGTCCCCTCCTCAGCTCGAGATGAGGGTTCCTTTCCCTGCTTCATCGGGAAAGGATTCCTCGTGTTCCCGTTGCATCTCAGGAGGAGGTGCTCTCAACAGGAAAGTCGAGAGGTTCCCCAGGGTTCGTGCACCAATCCAAAAGACCCACAAAAGTCTCAGTCCACTCCAGATGAACTTGATTTCCCTGCACTGCCTCGACTGTCACACTGAGTACCCATTCACACCACGGTGGCATGTGTGACAGCCCTTTGGAACCTCGAGGGAAAGCCACAGATCCCTGTGTGAACTCCACGGGAAGACTGACGTTGATTCTAGAGCTCTGGAGAAAAGAAGACAGGCATGTCTCCACTGGAGACGAGGCCTGCCTCCCCTGTGGAGACTCCATAGGAACCCCAAGATCCATGGCAGGACTGGAGAGGAAACCTCAGGTTCTGGCCTCAGCTCCTGATGCGGACTTCAGACCCAGCACCGTTTGGAGAGGAATCCTGAGAGGTCCCTCGCAACTCCCCTGGAGACTGGCCTTTCCTGAGGCCACACGAGTGGGTCCATGAGGTCCCCGTCGTAACTCGAGAGGGACCTGCCTCAACTTGAGAAAAATCGGGAGATTCTCCCCTCCAGGCAAGATAAGGCCCTTTTCCACTGGGGCGTCTTGGAGAAATCACACCTCCCCTCTTGGACCTTGAAAGGTTCCTTCACACCCTTGCTGCAACACAAGTTCCCTGACATACTGATCTCCACTCGCGAGGGACAACGAGGGTCCCACCACAAATCTAGAGGAACCCCGTTGTCCTCTCGTCAGTTTGAAATGAGGGTTCCTTTCCCTGCTCCATCCAGAAAGGATTCCCAGCATTCCTGTCACATCGCAGGAGGAGGCACTCTCAACAGGAAAGACGATAGGCACTCCAGGTGTAGTGCCATCAAACCAAAACACACCCAAATATCTCATTCAACTCCAGATGAGGCTGATTTCACTGCACTGCCTCGACTGTCACTCTGAGTATTGACACACCACGGTGGCATGTGTGACAGCCCTGTGGCACCTCGAGGGAAAGCCACAGATCCTTGAGTCAAGTCCCCTGGAAGCCTGACACTCATTCTACAGCTCGGGAGGAAAGCGGAAGTGAATGTCTCCACTCGAGACAAGGCCTGACTCCCCTGTGGAGACTCTAGAGGAATGCCAAGATCCATGTCAGCACTGGAGAGGAAATTTCAGGTTCCAGGCTCAGGTCCTGACGAGGACTTAGGACTCGGCACCGTTTGGAGAGAAATCCCGAGAGGCCCCTCACAACTCCATGGAGGCTGGGCTTTCCTGAGGCCACACGAGCGGGTCTCTGAGGTCCACGTCATAACTCAAGAGGGACCTGCTGCAACTCGCGAAAAACCAGGAGATTCTCCTCTCCAGGTGTGATGAGGCCCTTTTCTGTTGCTGTGTGTCGAACGAAATCACACCTCCCCTTTTGGACCTCGAAAGGGTCTTTACATCCTTGGTGCAACTCAAGAAGTTCCCCGACATACCCGTCTCCACTCAAGAGGAACACCGAGGCATCTGGCACAACTCAAGTGGAGCCCTGTTGTCTGCTCCTCAGATCAAGATGAGGGTTCCTTTCCCTGCTTCATCGGGAAAGGATTCCCTGCGTTCCTGTCGCATCTGTAGAGGAGGCACTCTCAACAGGAAAGTCGAGAGGCACTCCAGGGGTCGTGTCTCCATTCCCAAAACCCGCAAATATCTCACTCCACTCCAGATGAACCTGATTTCCCTGCACTGCCTCAACTGTCACCCGGAGTATCAACTCACATCCTGGTGGCATGTGTGACAGCCCTGTGGCACCTCAAGAGAAAGCCACAAATCCCAGTGTCAACTACACGGGAAGACTAACACTGATTCTACAGCTCTAAAGAAAGTCGGACGTGCATATCTCCACTCGAGACGAGGCCTGACTCTCCTGTGGAGACTCCAGAGGAAAGCCAAGATCCATGTCAGCACTGCAGAGGAAACCTCAGGTTCCGGCCTCAGCTCCTGACAAGGACTTCGGATGTGGCACCGACTGGAGAGTAATCCCGAGAGGTCCCTCACCACTCCTATGGAGACTGGCCTTTCTGAGGCCACAGGAGGGAGTCCCTGATGTCCACGTCATAACTCAAGAGGGACCTGCCGCAACTCCAGAGAAACCAGTAGATTCTCCCTTCCAGGCGAGATGAGGCCCATTTCGGCTGCTGCATCTTGAGCGAAATCACACCTCTCCTCTCTGACCTCGAAAGGGTCCTTCCACCCTTGCTGCAACTCAAGAAGTTCCCTGACATACCCGTCTCCACTCACGAGGAACACCGAGGCACCTGGCACAACTCAAGTGGAGCCCCGTTATCTGCTCCTCAGCTGCTTCATCGGGAAAAGATTTGCGGCGCTTCTGTCACATCTTAGGAGGAAATGTTCTCAACAGGAAAGTCGAGAGGCACTCCAGGGGTCATGTCTCCATTCCAAAAGACCCACAAATGTCTCAGTCTACTCCAGATGAACCTGATTTCCCTGCACTGCCTCGACTGTAACCCCGAGTATCGACTCACACCACAGTGGCACGTCTGTCAGCTGTGGGGCACCTCTAGGGAATGACTCAGATTCCTATATCAACTCCTCGGGAAGCCTGACACTGCTTCTACAGCTCGACAGAAAGCGGACCTGCATGTCTCCAGTGGAGACGAGGCCTGAATCTCCTTTGGAGACTCTAGAGGAACCCCAAGATCCATGTCACCACTGGAGAGGAGATCTCCGCTTCCGGCCTCAGCTCCAGACGAGGTCTTAGGACCCAGCACCGACTGGTGAGGAATCCCGAGAGGCCCCTCACAACTCCCAAGGAGACTGGCCTTCCTGAGGCTACACGAGTGGGTCCCTGAGGTCCCCGTCCTAACTCGAGAGGGACCTGCTGCAAGTTGAGAGGGACCTGCCACAACTCAAGAAAAACCAGGAGATTCTCCCCTCCAGGCGAGATGAGGCCCTTTTCTGCTGCAGCGCCTCGAGGGAAATCACACCTCCCTTTTTGACCTCGAAAGGATATTTCACACCCTTGCTGCAAAACAAGATGGTCCCTGACATACCAGTCTCCACTCCAGAGGAACATGGAGGGTCCTGCTGCAACTCAAGAGGAGCCCCATTGGCCCTGTCTCAGCTTGAGATGAGGGTTTCTTTCCCTGCTTCATCAGGAATGGATTCCTGGCATTCCTGTCTCGTCGTGTGAAGTGGCACTCTCAACACAAAAGACGAGAGGCACTCCAGGGGTCGAGCCACCATTCCCAAACAGCTGCAAAATCTCAGTCCTTTCCAGATGAGCCTGATTTCCCAGCACTGCGTCGACTGTCACCCGGAGTATCAACTCACACCACGTGGCACGTGTGACAGTCCTTTGGCACCTCGAGGGAAAGCATAGATCACTGTGTCAACTCGACAGGAATCTAACACTGCTACTACAGCTCAGGAGGAAAGCAGACATGCATGTCTTCACTCGAGATGAGGCCTGACTCACCTGTGGAGACTCCAGAGGAAGGGATCCATATCAACACTGAAGAGGAATCCTCAGGTTCCAGCTTCAGCTCCAGATGAGAACGTAGGACCCAGCACTGACTGGAGAGGGATCGCAAGAAGCCCCTCACAACTTGCATGGAGACTGGCCTTTCCTGAGGCCACACGAATGAGTCCCTGAGATCCCCCTCATAACTTGAGAGGGACTTGCCCCAACTCGAGAAAAATGAGGAGATTCTCCTATCCAGGCTAGATGAGGCTATTTTCCGCTGCAGTGTCTTGAGGGAAATCACACCTCTCTTTTTTGGACCTCAAAAGTGTCCTTCATACCCTTGCTGCAACTCAAGAAGTTCTCCGAAATACCCATCTCCACCTGCGAGGAATACCGAGGGTCTCGCCACAACTCAAGAGGAGCCCCATTGTTCCATTCTCAGCTTGAGATAAGGGTTCCTTTCACTGCCTCGTCAGGAAAGGATTCCCGGCATTCGTGTCACATCACAGGAAGAGGTGCTCTGAACAGGAATGTCTAGAGGCATTCCAGGGTACTTGTCACCATTTGAAAAGACCCTCAAATGTCTCAGTCCACTCCAGATGAACCTGATTATCCTGCACTGCCTCGACTTTCACCCCGAGTATCGACTCACTCCGCGGTGGCACGTGTGACAGCCCTGTGGCATTTCGAGGGAAAGCCCAGATTCCTGTGTCAGCTCCACGGGAATCTGAGACTGCTGCTAGAGCTCGGGAGTAAAGCGGACATGCATGTCTCCACTCGAGATGAGGCCTGATTCCCCTGTGGAGACTCCAGAGGAACCAGAAGATTCATGTCAGCACTGAACAGGAAACCTCAGGTTTTGGCCTGAGCTCCAGATGAAGATTTAGGACTCGGCAATGACTGGAGAGGGATTCCAAGAGATCCTTTGCAACTCGCATGGAGACTGGCCTTTGCTGAGGCCACAAGAGCGGGTCACTGAGGTCTCCTTTATAACTGTAGAGGGACCTGCCGCAACTCGAGAAAAACCAGGAGATTCTCCCCTCCAGGCATGATGAGGCCCTTTTCCTCTGTGGCGAGTAGAAGGAAATCACACCTCCCCTCTTTGACCTCCAAAGTGTCCTTCACACCCTTGCTGCAACTCAAGTAGTTCCCCAACATACCCGTCTCCGCTCGAGAGGAACACCAAGGGGCCCACCACAACTCAAGAGGAGCCTCATTGTCCCCTTCTCAGCTAGAGATGAAGGTTCCTTTCCCTGCTTCGTCGGGAAAGGATTCCTGGCATTCCCTTTGAATAACATGAAGAGGCGCTCTTAACAGGAAAGTCGAGAGGCACTCCAGGGGTCATGCCACCATTCCAAAAGACCTGCAAATGTCTCAGTCCACTCCAGATGAACCTGATTTCCCTGCACTGCCTCGACTTTCACAACAAGTATCGACTCACACCACGGTGGCACATGTGAGAGCCCTTTGGCTCCTCAAGGGAAAGCATAGACCCCTGTGTAAACATGATGGGAGTCTGACACTGCTGCTAAAGCTCGGGAGGAAAACGGACATGCATTTCTCCACTTGAGACGAGTCCTGAATCCTCTGTGGAGACTCCAGAGGAATGCCAAGATCTATGTCAGCACTGGAGAGGAAACCTCAGAATCCGACCTCAGCTCCTGAGGAGGACTTAGGACCCAGCATCGACTGGAGAGGAATCCTGAGAGGCCCCTCACAATTCACATAGAGAGTGGCCTTTCTTGAGGCCACATGAGTGGGTCCCTGATGTCCCAGTTGTAATTGGAGAGGGAAGTGCCGCAACTGGAGAAAAACCAGTAGATTCTCCTTTCCAGGCGAGATGAGGCCCATTTCTACTGCTGCGTCTTGAGTGAAATCACACCTCCCCTCTTTAACCTCGAAAGGGTACTTATAGCCTTGCCGCAACTCCACTT